>PVIU01033973.1:0-11834 GCA_004026605.1 Ondatra zibethicus
GGATGAATGTAGGCTCATGGAGGTGTGAAGAGATGAGACGTCCAGGCAGAGAGAGGAAGTCAGAGGATGAATGTAGGCTCATGGAGGTGTGAAGAGATGAGACGTCCAGGCAGAGAGAGGAAGTCAGAGGATGAATGTAGGCTCATGGAGGTGTGAAGAGATGAGACGTCCAGGCAGAGAGAGGAAGTCAGAGGATGAATGTAGGCTCATGGAGGTGTGAAGAGATGCAGAACAAGCTGATGTGCAGAAAGAGAGGTAACAGCTGCCACGTAGATTAATAAAACTGGGTTGAGTTTTAAGAGCTAGTTAAAAACAAGCCTAAGCTAAGGCCAAGCTTTCACAATTAATAATAAGTTTTCATGTCATTATTGGGAGGGGGGACAGAGAAAGACTCATTACATTTGGCGTTCCAAAACAAGGCACAACCACATGGACAGAGAAGTCACGCCAGCCCGCACTGCCACAGTGCAACCTGGGCCTCTCAACATGGGAACAGCTATGAGACTGGATGAGACATGATAAGTCGTGTTGGTTACAGAGTCCTCATGACTAATTATTACATGCCATCCTTTCATATGGATGGATATTTATATTACGGTTTGGTTATGCAGTACCAATGCACTTATAAAGTCGAAAGATGCCTTTCACCTGCTCAAACATAGGCAAAAACAATCATCTTTAACTGATTTGTGCACAGTGCACATTCCATACTTGTGTTAGTGCAGATATACATGTTAAAAGCTTGCATTTTCAGAAAGAAAAAAAGACCAAAAGCCAATGAAGATGAGCAGCCCAGGTGATTCAGCCTCTCAGATGCCTCTGTTGCAGTTTCCTCAAAATTCTGCATCCAGAATAACCTCAAAGCTGCTAGCTGAGATGGTCCAGCCTCACAGACTCTCTAACTGAGACTTCAGATAAGCTCTATACTTTTCCATCCACAGAGACTAAACAAAAATAATAAAGCTAGCTCTCCCAGGACTTGACCATTATCCCAATTTTCTCAGGGTCCCCTAAAGATGCCACCACCCACAGACAACAGGAAGCAGTCCAGAGAACATGACAAGAGGTGGGGCAGATGGGTTTTGGTCATTAAATGGTTTACAGATATTTATCATCATGGGGGGAGGGGTTGGTTGCAAGTTGGTGGTGGTCATGGTCAGGAAAAAAAACTGAACAATGAAAATTAGATTCAGGGATCTCTTTCTAAAGGTAAAAATGATGGGATAAAAGCATAGATTATTAAGTCTACTTTTGAACTAAAAACAACTACTAGTCTCAAAAAGTTTACATTGGTATGAATTTTTATATAATGATAAAAATTTAAGATTATTTTTATTAGAAAATATTCCATACATGTTTCTACTCTTTTATTTCTTTATTATGCATACAGTGTTCTGACTCCATGTATGCCCATATGCCAGAAGAGGGCGCCAGATCTCATTACAGATGATTGTGAGCCACCATGTGGGTGCTGGAAATTAAACTCAGGACCTCTGGAAGATCAGCCTGTGCTCTTAACCCCCAAGCCATCTCTCCAGCCCTCTACTCTTTTTAAAGATATTTTTGTAAATTGATATTTTGTAAATTTAAGGTTATATGCTCACACACAATATATATATGGGTCTATTTTGTTTAAGGTACTGTACCTTTGCAGCTCATTTAACAATGTAATGTAAATTTCTAGTCCTTGAAAGTTATTATTACAAATTACTTAGGATAATTAAGAAATACAGATTAGTACTTAGTCATATAATAATCAAATTTGTGGCCATGCTAGGTATGTTTTCAAGGTCAAACAGGGATATATTTCAAATAAACAGATGATCTTCAAACATTTCACAGACTTACATAATATGGTATTTAAGATATTTTAATAACACAAAGCTTTTCATGAGAGTAAGACATGTCTGTTCCTGGCAGTACCAATTTACTCCAAAAAAGAATGATGGGAACTGAAGAAAACTCCATATGCAGTTTGCTTTTATTGTGGCAAAGCCATCCATTTGGGCAAGAAATGGCTCTCGCCTCAACTGCTGATTATATGCTGTCCAAATTGGACAAGCAGGGCATGAAAGAAGGCAACAGATGAACTTTGCCAAGACAAGGTAGGGAAGTCCTTCAAAATTCCTGTTTCACAAAGTCTGTCAGATATTCTAGGCCTGTAGGTCAAAAATGGATGCCCCAACATTACAGAGCAACCTTGGACGACTGTCCAGACAGCCAGATATCTTCGTCATTTCTATAGTTTTGGAAGTTGCTTGCTTTGTACTTTCTGTTTACTCAGGTAATATATCCTTCTCGGATCTTTGATGGGTGTTGAAGATTAGACCGATTTTCTTGCTACCAAATTCAAAACAAAATTTACAAAAGAGGTAAAACTTATAAAGGCTGAGAGATGTAAAAGCCTAAGCAGTTTATTTATGAAAGTATTTTGAGGCCTAAAAGGATAGTTTTAGGTTGGTAATTTAAATTATGATAACAAATAGTTTAGGTATAAAAGTGTAGACTCATTAAGAGAGAATAGATAATACAGTACTGTCTCTGAATCTTCAAAATACATATGGACTACACATTGTAATTTTAATTCTTGCTTGATAATTGTTCTTAATGTATATAATTTTACTATGCTAGAGTTAAAAACTTCCCTTTTATTTAGACAGAAAGGAGGAAATATTGCAGAATGTTTGTACACTGTGTGAAGGTGTGTTTCTGTGATTGGTCTAAGAAAAAGCTAGATGGGAAATAACTAGGCAGGAGGTAGAGGTGGGACTTCTGGGCGAGAGCGGGGAAGTCAGAGGGATGAACCTAGGCTTGCAGGAGATGCGAGGAAAAGCAGAACAAGTGGGCTGTGCAGGAGGAGAGGTAACAGCCACAAGCCACATGGCAGAATGTAGATTAATACAAACGGGTTAATAATAAGAGCTAGTTCATAACAGCCTAAGTTAAGGCCAAGATTTCATAATAAATCTCCATGTCATTATTTTGAGAGCTGGCAGGTGGGACAGAGAAAGACTAGTTATGCCTATGCTTTATTCTTTTTTTTTAAAGGAGCCCTCCAGACTCTTTTATATAGATACACATTTGGCATTCAGCAGCTGATATACTTTGGGGTTGCTTATACTTATCTTTGTACCCCTTGCCAGCTCTACCACTGTCCTTTACAGCCACACTTGAGCTATTTTGTTGCAGTTTTGATTTGATCTTCCCTGATGTAGAGTTTCATTTGGCCATTCCTCTATATCGTGCGGTATGCCTGCATAAATACTTTGCCCATTTATAATTGGGTTATCTTTTCCATATTTGTAAGAGTTGCCATATTCTGGCTACCACACTTATCAGACATATGATTTGTAAATAGTTTCTCCCATTTTGTGGGTCTTTCCCCTTTGTAGATAACAACCTTTAAAGAAGTCTAAATTATACTTTGTGTGCATATCATAATAATACCTTTACTCAATATCATGGAATTACACCTGTATTGTTTTAAGTGCTCTGTGTCTCTGGCTCCCATGTTTAGACTTTTGATGCACATAAGCATCAGAGCTTACTAGTATTAATATTGTAAGAAACTATTCTTTCCCAATGAATTATGTTGATATTCCTGTCACAAATCAGCTGACTACAGAAGAAATTATTTCTTGGCTTTAATTACATTTAATTGATCTACATGACCATCTCTTACCAATGTCACATCCTTTATTACTTTGCTTCTTTGGAAGTTTATAACTGGGAAGTTGGAGTCTTTTCTCATTGATATCAGTGTTAGTTTGCTGATTATTTCTCAGGTATCTAGCTAATTTTGATGGGAGTGTGTTGATTCTTTCTATTTCATCTGGTAGTTTGGCTGTCTCAAAATTACTGTGTTCCAAAGACAGGCTTTAAAAAAATTACTTAGTTCTATGATTCCCATCACTTTTTAACATATGTATCTTGAAGTTACATTGAATGCATTCCTAAATATTTTAGTTTTTCAGTATTATTGTAGTAGATTTTCTTTAAAACTTCAAAAAAATTATTCATTGTGTATATGAGAGTTGGCATGAATGTGTGTCTATGTATGCCTGCAGAGGTCAGAGGAGGTTTTCTGATCCCCTGAAACTGGAGTTACAGATGGCTGTGAACCACCTACAGGTGTTGGGAAAAACCTGGATCCTCCACAGGAGCAACAAGTGTCTTAACCACTGGGCTATCACTCCACCCCTAAACATAGCATTTTCTTGAATGCACTTGAAATGTTTATATCTCACATGCTGTCCTTGCACCCTGCAGCTCTGCTGAGCTTGCTGGCTCCAGGGGCTTTCCTTAGCTTCCTTGGGATTCATAGGAGAGAGGTTTGACTGTCAACTGAGGTGTGTACCTCAGAGAAGCAGTTTTATAGAGGAAAGGTTTGTTCTGGCTCTCAACTTCAGAGATTTAGTCCAAAGCCTTCTGGTCTACTTCTTTGGGCCCATCATGGGCGTGTAGTAGAGCAGAGCTTCTTCATGGAAGCTAGAAAGTAGAGAAAGTAGACAGGAACAAACAGCCCCCCCCCCAGCACGCACGCACGCGCGCGCGCGCGCGCACACACACACACACACACACACCCTACTTCCTCCAACTAGATCCTAACTCCTACTAGCCCAACCAGCTATGGATTCATGATCTAATCATTTCTTAGTAGCAGTAGGAGCTGGGGACCAGGCATTTAGCACATTTCACACTTGAACCATAACACAAGCTCTTGTTTTCTTCATGTATTCAATCTTTTCTTCATCCTTTCTCATTCACGTGCCTTCCTTCTGCTTTCTTGCTGCTAAAATCCCAAGCATGGTGTTAAGTAGACATGACTAGTGTAGATACACTTACTTTGTGCTTAGGTGGGGAATGTTCCTTCTTTAACCATTAAGAATAACATCAATTTTGGGTTTTTCAAAAATATCCTTTAGGTTGAGGAAAGTCCCACCTAGCTTTAGCTAAGTAGATGTTTTATCAGTAAAGGGCACCAGATCTTGCCAATTATTTTCTATGTTTTCTCATTGTTAAATATGCCCATTTACTTCCACATTATACTCATGTCCCTCAATACTCTTACATTTTTCAGAGCAGTTTTCATTTTTTCTTCTAATTGCATCATTTCTGTCATTTCTGTTTACACGTTTGCTGATCCAAAGATTGCCTTACTGCCTTAAGCTATAATCAGTTGCTTGATAACATGTGTAGTGATTTTCTTACTGTGCATCAGACATTATGTTTCCAATACGGCTGAACATTTGAGTTTTGCTTTCTTCTAAGGCTTGCTGGTGCTCATATTAATGGATATATAAGTTGTTTGGGGTCAGATTCAGACACTGTAACATTTTTATAGAGAGAGTCTGTGAGAGCATTTAGTCTTAGGCTGTTTTTAAACTTTTTCCAAATTTATTTTATACTTATTATGTAAAAGTGTTTGCATACATGTATATATGTGCACTATATATGTTTCTGGTGCCTTCCACGGTCAAAGTAGGGCATTGAATCTTCTGTAACTGGAGTTATAAATGATTGTGAGCCACCATGTAGGTATTAGGAGCTAAACTAAGTACTCTGTGAGAACAAGAACTGCTCGGCCCCTCATCCTAGCTTAATTCAATCTAACTTTATTAAGTAGGGCTTTTTTACTTAACGGAAATTTTCTACTGTGACTTTGTGGCATACCAGCACCTCCTTATTCCATGTCACTTTTCAAAACTGCTGACTTTATCATTTCCTGGGACTTTTTCTGTCCTGCTTAGAGGGTTTACACCAGGTAAGCACCAGTTAAGAATCCTCCTTGAGTACAGGTTAAAATCTGCTCCTGATTTCAGTGTGAAGTTCACCTGCTCATGGACCTGTCCTCTAAGTTCTAGCCAATGTGGCCTCCATGAGGGCTGATCTTGACATCTTCAATTCAACCAACCACTTTGCATTACGTAAGTCCTTCCACCCAGTGCAACTAAAACTGCATCCTGACTGAGAACTAAGCAAGAATGAGGTGGTGCTAACGTGTTTCTCTTCTCTGTTGGACCACAACCATGTATTTCTTGTTCTGGATATCTAAAATCATGTTTTCACATGATCTTACCAGTCATCCAGTTTTTTTGTGACAGGAAGGAAATTCTCTAAAATGGTTCTTTTGTGATCAGGAGTGGAAGCTTATATAGCATTCCAATCACCCTTTCACCAATCTCTCTTCCATGCTACACTGCAAGCTCCTGAGAACAGACCTGGGCCTCAGCCATCTTTAAACTTCAGTTCTTATTTCTGGCATAGTATATGCAGAGTATATAACAGGTCCATAAGGAAGTGTAGGGAACTTAATTTAATGGATCATATAGTTGCCTTTAACTATGTATTTCTAGCCAGAATAGATGGCTCAGAGGTTAAGAACACTTGCTCTTGCAGAGAACTCAGGTTTGGTACCCAGCAACCACATGGCAGCTCATGGCCATCTATAACTCCAGTTCCAGGAGTCTAACTCACTTCTCACTCTTCTGGCTCCTGAATACATGTGGTGCAGAGACACTCTGGAATACACACACAAGATAAAAGAACTATACTTTTAAAATATTTGTTTCTGTTCATTTATTAAGCAAAATTTCTGTGAAAAGAAAATCAACCTCACAGCTATACTTCTGCTCCTTTTATAAATGAAAAAAGGAAGATGCTAATGTTTACAAGATGACTCTAGGACATCACATGACTCTTAAGACAGAAGAAGTCACAGCATCTTATTCAGCATTATCAGACAAAACAGCTTTGCTACACCTAGACGAGAATAATGGAGAAATTTTAGATTTAAATATTCCCAAAACAGAGGATGTATTGTTTTCAGTCCTCAATCTCTAGGCTAAATAATTTAAAGAATTATCTATTGTATTTGCCAGTAAAGTCTGGGTGTGAGGAAATATACACAACAAGGCACACAGAGAGTTCTGGTGCAGTGTGGGGCCTTAGGGACAGAGACCCAGTCTCTCCTTGATAGGGATTTATTATTATTATTATTATTTTGTTTTGTTTTTCATGACAGGGTTTCTCTGTAAAACAGTTCTGGCTGTCTTGGAATTCACTTTGTAAACTAGACTGGCCTCAAACTCACAGAAATCTGCCTGACTTTACCTCCCGAGTGTTGAGACTAAAAGCATATGCTACCATCACCCAGAGATTGATAGGGGTTTTAAGGGTCCTTGGAAGGTCTTCCTCAACCCTCCCGTCTAGGGTTGGTTAGTTTGAAAACAGACAGGGTGGCTGATGGGTCCACAACTTTGGGGTAAGTATGTCTTCCTAGTCTGCCTCCCACAAAGACACGGAACTGGCATATACTTACTGCCTCCCCTCAAAGACACGGAACTGGCGGAATTAAGCCTGGGCTTCAGGGTAAGGTCCTCTCCATTCTCCTACTGCCTCCTTTTTATTTTATATTTAATTCACAGATTTACTGAGGCACAACTGATGGAGCAATCACTTTTAGTTTCTTCCTCAGCCTGAAAGTCCCAGGCTGCAATCAACAACGATGTTGATTTTGTTTTTCTGTGGTTTTGTTGCTGTTGTTGTTGTTGGATTTTGAAACAGAATCTCGCTATGTAGCACTGGCTACCCTGAAACCTGCTGTGTAGACCAGGCTGGTCTCAAACTCACAAACTTCTGGCTATCTCAGTCCATTTAGTACACAAATTAAAAGAGTATGCCACTAGGTTTTATGGCTATAAATATTAAACCAAACTGAGATAAGCAAAATTCATTCCCATCTTTTCACAAGAGTGCTTTCCCATATGTCTACTGCAAATCATTAATAGACTAATTAATAATAAATTAATAATTAGGCAAAGCCCAAATGAAATATGTATCTTTTTTCCTATCTAGGAAGAACTGATACACCAATTGAGAGAAGTGATCAAAAGAAATACTTTGAAAAAAATGTTACGACAATCACAAAAGTTATTATTCTGTATCAAATGATGAATCATCAATCAAATTCTCAAATGTTTAAAATAAATATACTTTCACGAATATATATCAAATACCAATTATTCCACATTCCTAATTCCTCAGGCCCCAAATGCTGGCCTTGACACCTCATCTCTAGCACACTGATCTTCACTGTGTGAATCAACACTGTGGTTGCTCTGTTGTGACAATCTTGTACAAGTGTAACATCTCTTACCTAGACCCCTCCTGCTTTTTCCTGCTCACTCTCCTGCTGTGGGATGATAATGCTCTTGTACCCTGTAAAGATTATCACTCATATTGGTATAACAAAATGCTGACTGGCCAGTAGTCAGGCAGGAAGTATAGGTGAGGTGACTAGACTAGGAGAATTCTGGGAAGAGGAAAGGAGAGACACAGTTGCCAGCCAGACGCAGAGGAAGCAAGATGAGAATGCCTCACTGAGAAAAGGTACCAAGCCACATGGCTAAACATAGACAAGAATTATGGGTTAATTTAATTGTAAGAGCCCATTAATAATAAGTCTGAGCTAATACACCAAACAGTTTATGATTAATATAATCTGTAGGACCAGGTGGAACAGTAACTTCCATCTACACCCTACATCTTCCTATTTGGGCTTTTACTTAAGAATGCTCTCCTGTTAGCTCAGGTAAACTGTTTCAGTGGGTGAACCCATTATGGTCAAGACCTCTTTGCTCATATTCATCAGTTGCTGGATGAAGGTTCTATGGTGATATTTAAGATCCAGCTCCAGCCGGACTGAGAAGGAACAAGCATAGGACCAAACTAGTCCTTCTGAATGTGGCTGACATTTATATGGCTGGGGCAGACTGAGGGTCCACTGACAGTGGCACCAGGATCTATCCCTACTGCATGTACTGGCTTTTTGGGATCCTATTCTCTTTGGATGACCTTGTTCAGCCTAGATATAGTAGGGAGGGCCTTGGACCTTCCACAAAGCAATGTGCCTTACCCTCTCTGAGGATTGGAGGGGGTGGAGTAGGAGGGTGTGGGGAGGAAATGGGAGGAGGGGAGGGAGTGAGAACTTGGATTGGTATTTTTTAAAAATATCTAATAAAAAAGAATGCTTTCAATAGTTATCAGATTTGTCTGTCTGTCCATCAGTCTATCTATCTACCTTATGTGTATGTGTGTGCACCATGTGTAAACATGCATGCCCTCAGAGGCCGAGGATGATGGGCCATTAGAACTGGAATTACAGGTGGTTATGTTCTGCTAAGTTCTGAACAGATTCAAGTGAGCTGTTTCTAGGCCCTGTGTGCAGTAGTGGAAGTAGAGGAAGAAACTGTTTGACTCTGAGCAGACAGCGCAGACACCAAGGCAGTTTCTACTTCCATTTGTCTTTGGGCTTTGTCAGGGTTTGCTCTTCCATTCCTGCTTCTAATTTGTGCCACCACATTTGTTTCCCTGACACTTGCACCCCCCACTCTTTTATCCACCCTTGGTTTATCTTCCTTTATCCTCTAACAGTGATGAGCCAGACAAGGGCACTGAGTTTCAAATAATCCCCCATTTTTACTATTATTATTATATCCTTCTACTCAAGTGTCTTATTTCTCTGTCAGGAATTTTCTTTGGTTTATTATTATTTGTGAGTGTGCATGTATACATGTGTGTGCACATGGGTGTATGCCTGTCGAGGCCAGCAAACAACTAGAGAAAGTACTGTTCCCAATTTTTGGTGAAATCAGTATAGTATTCATAGGCAAAAACATACACTAATCTCATTTATAAAGACTCAATTTTTTTTCATTTTTTCCAGATTGTATTTTCTGTTAATTTGACAAAAGCAATTAAGTTTAATTGTAGAGACTTTATCAGTGGGGTTGGATTTTGATAGACAAGTTAACACAGAGAAACCCTATCTCGAAAAAACATAAATAAAAAAAAATACATGGAGAAAACAAAATGTTGTATGACAAAGTCAAATTTAAACAGTACCTATCCACAAATCCAGCCTTACAGAAGGTGCTAGAAGGAAAATGCCAACCTAAGGAGACTACGCTCATGAAACACAGCAAATAATCTCATTCCCAAAATCAAAAGAAGGAAAATACACACGAACATGCACACACAGAGACACACTATCACCACCAACAACAAAACAACAGGAATTAACAATCATTGGTCATTAATCTCTGTCAATATCAATGGATTCAATTCACCAATAAAAAGACAAAGGCTAACAGAATGGATGCAAAAACAGGATCCATCCTTTTGCTGCATACAAGAAACATACCTTGACATCAAAGACGAACATTATCTCAAAGTAAAGGTTTTGAAAAATATTTTTCAAGCAAATGGACCCAAGAATCAAGCTGGTGTAGTAATTATAACATCTAACAAAATAGACTTCTGATCAAAACTAATCAAAAGACATGGGGAAGGAACATTACTGAATTCATTTTATGAGACCACAGTCACCCTGATACCCAAACCACACAAAGACTCAAACAAAGAAAGAGAATTATAGATCAATCTCACTCATGAAGATTGATGCAAAAATACTCAATAAAATACTCGCAAAACAAAGCCAGGAACATATCAAAAAGATCATCCACCATAATCAAGTAGGCTTTATTCCAGAGATGCAGGGATAGTTCAACATATGAAAATCTGTCAATGTAATTCACCATATAAACAACTGAAAGAAAAAAGCAAAAACAAGATCATCTCATTAGATGACAAAAAAGCTTTTGATAAAATCCAACACCCCTTCACGATAAAAGTATTGGAGAGATTAGGGATACAGGGAACACACCTAAACATAATAAAGGCAGTTTACAGCAAGTCCATCAAATTAAATGGAGAGAAACTCAAAGCAATTCCACTAAAATCAGGAACAAGACAAGGCTGTCCACTCTCTCCATATCTATTCAATATAGTACTTGAGGTTCTAACTACAGCAATAAGACAACTGAAGGAGATCAAGGGGATACAAATTGGAAAGGGAGAATTCAAACTTTCATGATTTGCAGATGATATGATAGTGTACATAAGTGACCCCAAAAGTTCTACCAGGGAATTCCTACAGCTGATAAACACATTTATCAAAATGGTTGGATACAAGATTAACTAAAAAAATCAGTAGCCTTCCTATGCTCAAACAACAAACTGGCTGAGAAAGAAATCATGGAAATAACACCTTTCACAATAGCCACAAATAATATAAAGTATCTTGGAGTAACTCTAACCAAGCAAGAGAAAGACCTATATAACAAGAACTTCAAGTCTTTGAAGAAAGAAATTGGAGGAAATATCAGAAGATGGAAAGATCTCCCATGCTCATGGATTTGTAGTATTAACATAGTAAAAATGGCCACCTTACCAAAAGCAATCTACATATTCAATACAATCTCCATCAAAATATCAACACAATTCTTTAAAGACCTTAAAAGAATAATACTCAACTTCACCTAGAAAAACAAACAAACAAACAAACAAAAAGACACAGGATAACTAAAACATTCTTTATAAGAACTTCTGAAGGAATCACCATCCCTGATTTCAAGCTCTACTATAGAGTTATAGTAATAAAAACAGCTTGGTATTGGCATAAAAAATTGACACATGGATCAACAGAATTAAACTGAAGACCGAGACATAAATCCACACAACTGTGGACATCAAATAATAAGCCAAAATTATACAATGGAAAAAAGAAAGCAACTTCATTCCTGATCTTGTTAATATGAGTATTCTCTCTTCGCCTTTTGATTAGTTTGGATAGGGGTTTGTCGATCTTGTTGATTTTCTCAAGGAACCAGCTCTTTGTTTCATTGATTCTTTGGATTGTTTTCTGTGTCTCTATTTTGTTGATTTCAGCCCTCAGTTTGATTATTTCCATTCTTCTACTTCTCCTGGGTGAG
>PVIU01033974.1:0-11830 GCA_004026605.1 Ondatra zibethicus
GCAATGCTTTGTCAAGAAATTGCTTCTGTTGTGGGAGAAATGCATATGTGTTTTTCACTAAACCTTATAAAGGTGTTAACAGTGAATATAAACCTGAAAAGCTATGTGATTCTTTCCAAGAGTGCTTCATGCTTTTCTTTGTGGGAAACCTAAAGTTCTATTAAGGAGGTAAACACACTATCAGAAGAATGTTCTTATCTTTTAAAGTCCAGTATTAGAGTGTAGGGAAACACTGCTTTTAATTCTAACAATGCTTTGAGACATTTAAAGAAAGTTCCTCTGTTCGGAGAGAAACACATGTGAGTTTTTCATAAACCTTATAAAGGTCTTAACAGTGTACAGAAATCTGATAATTAATGTGTGTCTTTCCCAAAATTTGTACATTTGTTTCTGGGACTATCACAGTTCTATTAAGGAGCTAAGTACACATTCAAAAGAATGTGCTTATCTTTTAAAGTACAGCATTTAGAATGTAGGAAAACATTGCTTTTACTTAGAATAATGCTTTGAAGAATTTAAAGAAAGTGCTTCTGTTTGGGGAGAAACACGTGCACTTTTCACTAATCCTTTAAAGGTGTTAACAGTGAAGAGAAACCTGAAATGTACCATGCTTCCTCTTCAGAAATCTTCATGCTTTTCTTTGTGGAAAACTCACAAATCTATTAAGAAGCTAAATACGCTTGAAAAAAATGTGCTGATTTTTCAAGGTATAGCATATAGAGTGTAAGGAAACACTGCTTTTACTTCTAACAATGCTTTAAACAGTTTTTAAAAAAAGTGCTTCTCTTCAGAGAGAAATGTATGTGTGTTTTTCTATAAACTTTTTAATGGTGTTAACAGTGAACAGAAACTGAAAAGTAATGTGCTTCTTCCTCAGAGATCTTTGTGCTTTTCTTTATGGGAAACTATAGGCTCATATTTCTATATGGTATGGCAGCCAGGCTCCGAAGCCATAGGCCCCACCTGAGGTGATCATGTAGCCCTGCAGACAGGCTGTCACTGCCCTAACAAAGGGTCAGGATGTTGTTGCTCCTTTCTTTGTAATTTGGAGGATGCCTGATAGAGATGCTAATTCAAGCCTATGTGTCAGCTAGCATACATAGCAGACAGGTAGATGCGGATGTGACAAAAAGCCATTCACCTTGTTAACTAGGAGACAGAATGCTGGTGTACTTCCTACTCACTTTATGATTCGGTATAAAAGCTGTTTGGAGAATATACGAGAGGAATTCTTCAGGATGTGAACTCAGGACTTCATGAGGGACCACTGAGAATTTCCCTCCTGATAAAACCATGTGAGTTGTGTCTTTATTCCTGTGCCTCCATGCCAATCCAGAGAGAGTTTATGTTGGGGTCTGGTTGAGAGAAATAATTTATGGTCCGGGCTAGCATCGGACCTGACATAATGGCTCCCAACATGGGGCTGACCACTGAACCCTGAGAAAAGCTGGAGAAAAGACAAGAAATAAGAAAGAACATGGTGCTGACCACTGAACCCCGACAGGCAATGTGGATGAAGATCGTGAGGGCTGACATCTGAACCCTGAGAAAAGCTGGAGAAAGGACAAGAAGTATAAGAGAGTACATGATGTTGACCATCGAACTCCAAGAAAAGCTGAAGAAAGGATGGAGGAGAATGTGAGGCTGATCCACAAACCCCAAAAAACAAGGAAGAAGTGAGGAACCCATGAGAGAAAATTTCAGCACAACTGGATACCTGAGTATTGAGCGCTCAGAAATAAAGAACAGAACTTAAAGAAATGTAGAGAAGTGGGACAAAATTTAAATCAGGAGTAAAATTCGTAAATAAGTTTTATATATATATATATATATATCATATATATATGATAAGGAAAAAGTATTCCGTTATATATGTTGGTAACTAAAGGAAATGAGAATGGAGGAGCAGAAACAATGGCAGAGTCATTGAGAATCTGTAAGAGTGATAGATGCAAAATTGCAACTTTTATTGCTTGCTAAACAGGTAGGAAAGGTGAAGGAAAAACAGCTTTTGGCCCAAGAATTACCAGATTACCGCTGAGATAGACGCACAACGTGTGCACAGCAGCCAGTGAATCTAACCCACCTGCAGGTAAAAGGCAAGCAGGAGCAAGAGTTAAGTTTAGAAAGCAAATTTAACCTCACACAGTCTATAGAACAGAGGAGAGGATTCAGAAATTTTCCTAATTTTATGATTAACAAGTTAAAATAAAAAAGATAGTTAAAAATCTGCCCTCCAGAGCTCAGGAAGACAGTCTATTAGACAAAGAGAGCCTGTGTCCTACCCCCTGCCATGCGGTGCAGCTTCAACTGGAAGCTGAAAGGCAGGTTTGCAAATAAGGTAGCCTCAGAAAGCTGAAGCATTAGACAATTAAAAATAAATAATGAGGTTAAATATGCTTTTCCATTTCACAAATTTTGCTTCTTTGTCAAAAATCTGCTGTTTGTAGGCATGTGAATTCATATCCAAGGTGGATTGATTTCAGTACTGTGGTTCTATAGTGAAGTTTAAAGTCAGAGATTATGATGCATTCAGAAGTTCTTTGATTATACAGGATTTTAAGATTGTTTAGGCTATCCTGAGATTTTGTCTTTTCTCATAAAGTTGAATATTGTTCTTTCGAAGTCTGTGAAGAATTTTGTTATAATTTTAATGGGCATTTGCATTAAATCTGTAGATTGCTTTCAGTAAAATTGTCAATTTTGCTATGTTGGCACTATCTTTCCATTTTCTGATGGCTTAAGTTTCTTAATTGAAAGATTTAAAGTTCTCATACAGGTTTTTCAATTTGTGTGATTAGAGTTACTCAAAGATATTTTATGGTATTTGCATCTATCTCATTTATCACGTGTGTAAAAGAGATACATTTGGGCTGTTTTCAGATTCTGTGTATGATAAAGCAATTCTGCTGTGAAGATAGTTGAGCACGTGTCCTTATGGTATGGTTGAGCATCTTTAATATAGGCCTAGAAGGGGTACTGCTGAATTTTAAAGTAGTTTGTTGCCTAATTTTCTGAGAATTCGCCATTGTAGGATCCAAAGCGGCTGGGCCAGTTTGCACTTCCACCAGCAGTGGAGTTTTCTTTTTACCCCACATTCTCTTAAGCATAAGTTGTGAGCAGTACTTTTAATCTTGGTCATTTTTACAGAGATAAAATGGAATCTCAGAGTTGTTTTGATTTACATTTCTCCAATGGTTAAGGATGTTATATTTGAACACTTTTTGAATGTCTTGCAGTCATTTTAAGTTCATCTATTGAGAGTTTTCACTTTAGGTCTGTAATATATATTTTTATTGGATTATTTGTTCTTTTGATGACCAATTTCCAGAGTTCTTATGTTTTTGGGGTGGATTGGTGATTGGTGAGGATATTTTCCAATTTATAGGCTGATATTATATCTTGTTGATTATGTCCTTTGCTATACAGAAGCTTCTCAGTTCAAGAGATCTGATTAATTAATTGTTTCTCTCCATGTCTGTGCCACTGAGGCTATGTTTGAAATGTACCAATACATTCAAATATACTTCTAATTTTTCTTCTATGAGGTTCAGTATTGTTGGTTTTATGTTGAGGTCTTTAATTCATTTGGATTTCAGTTTTGTGCATAGAGATGAATATGTATTTGTTTTCATTCTTCTACAAGTTGATGTCTAATTAGGTCAAGATCATTAGTTAAACATGCTGTTTTCCATTTTCCTATCAGTTAGGCAGACTTGCAATTAAGAGGAGGATAGTTTATAAACTTTTAATTATATATACAATGGTTAAAGCATTAGTTGTAATTAATATTCTTATGGGAGATATTGAGCTACCAAGTAAAATTCTTAAATGGAGCAATGAGTCAATTTCCAATAGAGAACTTATAGAAGCTTATAGAGCTTATAGAAGCTGCCAGACAGGTATGCAAGCAGGTAAAGTATAGATCAACAGATAAAGTATATAATAACAAGTACAGTATATTAATTATGATTTGGCTATAGCAAATTTGTGTACGAAGTACAAAACTTATTCTACAGCAGTTTTATAAGAAACAAAATCCTTTTTGTAACTACATATTCTCATTTTTGCCAGTTAAGATATTAAACTTTTAGTTTAAAGCAGTAGTTTATTTAATACAAAAGACCAAGATGTAATCTAGGAGATACTTTAATAGAGAATTGAATATGATCAATGTTTCTTATACTAAACAATAGATTAATTAATAATTTTAAGATAATGATTCTATTATCTTAATGATTTAATAATTTCAAAACAATTGTGTTTGCTCAATTCAAAGGCCAGAGTAATAAGTTTTTCCAGATGATTGTTGCTGCAATTTGTACAACTATATTTTGCTAATGTTATGGCTAAAGATCCCTTAAAGGATGTTATGCTAAATTTTGCAAATGGGTTTTCCAATGGAAGAACTGCATATATTGTTAATAACAAAAGGAAATTGTGGAGCATTATATGGCTCCTTGAAAACAACTTAAGAGGATGAAAGTTGCAGACAGATCTGGAATAATGGCACTAAAATAACCTTTGCTAAGGCAAGGTAGAAAAGCCCTTGCAATGAATTATGAAAAGCCCTGACCTATATATTTGGGGTCAAAGATGTGTTTATGTTCTTTTTTTCACAGAAAGAAAATAAAGCTTGATGAGATGACTGCATATATAGTAAAGGAGTGGCAGACCTGATGGCATCATAGCTGTAAACACTCCCATAGAGGAATTGGAGAAAGGAGTTGGAGAAGAGTCCATGATCCAGTCCTCCCTGCCACACAGAGAGGAGTTCGTCATCACAGGACCTGCTACCACCACTCTACACTGCAAGGTGCCATGCTGCACTGAGGAACAGATGCTGAGCTGCTTCCAGACACCTGGGACACACACAAGCCCTGAGGACCTGCTAAGATGACCTGACCACAGAGACTACAATTTTCTGCAGTTTGAATTCTGTTTTCTTTGGAGCTGAGGTGCAGACTGAATGTTTGACTGTTTTAATCTTTGAGACACAGAACTCATTTTGATTAAAATGTTGAACTTGAGAATTAAGACCTAAGCTTTCCCCTCAGGGATAGAAAGACTCAAAATAATAAATGACTAAAACCCCTTTACACTTAAGAAGGAGGCAGATGACATGACATTGCACCCCCCATCGCAAGTTTGCCCTTTCCTCTGCAGGACCTTAGAACACCAGGACTCTCTCTTCCTGTGTTGAGATCGGAGGTGCAGACTGGACATTGCACCCCCCTCGCAAGTTTGCCATTTCCTCTGTGGGACCTTAGAACACCAGGACTCTCTCTTCCTGTACTGAAATTGTAGGTGCAGACAGGTAAGGTTGTGCTTGCCTGGCGGGAAGTGTGCCTAGTGAGCCTGCAATGGGCCTCTTTGTTCCACACAACCTTGCACCCTCCTCGCAAGTTTGCCCTTTCCTCCGTGGGACCTTAGAACACGAGGACTTTCTCCTCCTGTCCTAAGATCGGAGGTGTAGACTGGTAAGGTTGTGCTTGCCTGGTGCGAAGTGCGCCTAGTGAGCCTGCTACAGCGGGCCTCTTTGTTCCACACGACCTTGCACGCCCCTCGCAAGTTTGCCCTTTCCTCTGTGGGACCTTAGAACACGAGGTCCAGAGGGATCAGAGGTTCAGAGGGGACTTCCTCTTCCTGCACTGAGATCAGCTGTCCAGAGGGGTGAGTGTGTACAAGCCGTCCTGGGAGGTCACCACCAACTGAGGCTCCCCTGACTGCAATCAAAGGACGAGATGGGCAGGCGCCAATCCAAGAATTCCTCCAACAACCTGAAAAGCAACATGATAATACTAGAAACCAGCGAGTATGCAACAGGAAAACCTGAACAACCTAACCGAGAAGAACTAGAAGAAATCGACTTTAAACGTAACATTACAAAAGTGATAGAGACCTTTAAGAAGAGGTGAAAAACTCCTTTGAAGAAAGGGATGAGAAAACTAACAAAAAGTTAGAAGAAATGAATAAATTCCTCAAAGATACCCTAGAAAACCAAGAAAAAGCAATCAAACAGGTAATGGAAACAGTTCAAGATTTAAAAACTGAAATGGAGGCAATGAAGAAAACACAAACCAAGGGAAGGCTGGAGATGGAAAATCTGGGTAAACGAGCAGGAACTGCGGAGACAAGTATAACCAACAGAATACAAGACATAGAAGAAAGAATCTCAGACGGTGAAAATACTATAGAGAAAATAAACTCATTGATCAAAGAAAACAACAAATCCAACAAATTCTTAACACAAAACACCCAGGAAATCTGGGACACAATAAAAAGGCCAAACCTAAAAATAATAGGGGTAGAAGAAGGAGAAGAAGCACAGCTCAAAGGCCCAGAAAATATATTCAACAAAATTATAGAAGAAAACTTTCCCAACCTAAAGATGGATATGCCTATGAAGGTACAAGAAGCATACAGAACACAAAATACTGGCTCAAAAAAAAAATCCCCTCGCCATATAATAATCAAAACACAAGATATACAGAATAAAGAAAGAATACTACGAGCTGCAAAGGAAAAAGGCCAAGTAACTTATAAAGGTAAACCAATCAGAATTACACCTGACTTCTCTATGGAAACCATGAAAGCCAGATGGTCTTGGATAGATGTGCTGCAGACGCTAAGAGACCATGGATGCAGGCCCACACTACTATACCCAGCAAAGCTTTCATTCACCATTGATGGAACAAACAAGTATTTCAGGATAAAAACAAATTTAAGCAATACATACCCACAGACCCAGCCTTACAGAAAGTACTAGAAGGTAAACCACAACTAAAGGAAACAAACAACACCCATAATAACACAGACATCTAACAATCCTCCACTGGCACAACTCAAAGAAGGGAAACACACAAACACAACAACCCTAAAAAATAACCGCAGTTAATAACCTCTGGTCATTAATATCACTTAATATCAATGGACTCAATTCACCTATAAAAAGGCACAGGTTAAGAGAATGGATATGAAAACAGGATCCAACATTCTGTTGTTTACAAGAAATAAACCTCAACCACAAAGACAGACATCATATCAGAGTAAAGGATTGGGAAAAGGTTTTTCAATCAAATGGCCCTAAGAAACAAGTGGGTGTGGCTATACTAATATCGAACAAAATCAACTTCAAACTAAAATCAATCAGAAGAGATGGACATGGACATTTTATACTCTTAAACAGAATAATCCATCAGGACGAAGTCTCAATCCTGAATATATATGCCCCTAATATAAAAGCATCCACATGTATAAAGGAAACATTACTAGATCTCAAAGCACACATCAAACCCCATACACTAATAGTAGGAGATTTCAACACTCCTCTCTCACCAATGGACAAGTCAACCAGACAGAAACTTAACAAAGAAATATAAGAACTAACAGATGTAATGAATCAAATGGATTTAAGAGACATCTATAGAACATTCCACCCAAACAGGAAAGAATATACCTTCTTCTCAGCATCTCATGGAACATTCTCAAAAATTGATCACATACTTGGTAACAAAGCATACATCCACAGATACAAATAAATTGGAGTAAACACCTGTGTCTTGTTGGATCACCATGGAGTAAAGTTAGAATGTAACACCAATTCCACCCCCCAAAAACATACAAATTCATGGAAACTGAACAGTCAACTACTGAACCACTCCTGGGTCAAGGAAGAAATAAAGAAAGAAATTAAAGTCTTCCTTGAATTCAATGAAAATAAAGAAACAACATACATGAAACTATGGGACACTATGAAAGCAGTGCTAAGAGGAAAGTTCATAGCACTTAGTGCCCACATAAAGAAAACAGAGAAAGCATACATTAGTGACTTAACAGCACACCTGAAAGCTCTAGAAAAAAAAGAAGCAGACTCACCCACCAGAAGTAGAAACCTGGAAATAATCAAAGGGAGGGCTGAAATCAACAAAATAGAGACTCAGAAAACAATCCAAAGAATCAATGAAACGAAGACCTGGTTCCTTGAGAAAATCAACAAGTTCGACAAACCCTTATCCAAACTAATCAAAAGGCAGAGAGAGAACACTCAAATTAACAAGATCAGAAATGAAAAGGGGACATAACTACAGACACTGAGGAAATTCAGAGAATCATTAAGTCTAATACAAAAGCCTGTATGCCACAAAATTGGAAAATGTACAAGAAATGGACAGTTTTTTAGATACATACCATGTACCGAAGTTAAATCAAGACCAGGTGAACAATTTAAATAGACCTATAAGTCACAAGGAAATAGAAGCTGCCATCAAAAACCTCCCAACCAAAAAAAGCCTAGGACCAGATGGTTTTAATACAGAATTCTACCAGAACTTCCAAGAAGAGCTAATACCTATACTCCTTAAGGTGTTTCACATAATAGAAACAGAAGGGTCATTGCCAAACTCTTTTTTTTCATATTCTTTTATATTTTCTATTCAAAAACATAATTAAAGAAATAAAAATTTTACATTTCTTCCCCTTCTCCAGGTCCCTCCCGCTACCCCCCACCCATGCTCCCTCTCCCTTCTTCCTTAAAAGAGGGCATGGTGCCCTGCCCTGTTGGAAGTCCGAGGCCCACCCACCTCCCTCCCGGCCTAGGAAGGTCTACATCCAAAAGACTTGGTTCGCAAAAAGATAATACATGGAGAGGAGATAGGTCCTGGTGTCATTGTTGATGGCTTCTCCGTCCGCCCCCATTCGCCACCACGTTCAGAGAGTCTGGTTTGATCATATGCTCATTCAGTCCCAGTACAGCTGGATTGGTGCACTCCCATTAGTTCAGGCACACTGTCTCAGTAAGTGGACCAGCCCCTCATGGTCCTAACTTCCTAACTCATCTTCTCCCTCCTTCTGCTCTTCAACTGCACCTTGGGAGCTCAGTCCATAGCTCTGATGTGAATGTGGGTCTCTGTCTCTATCTCCATACTTCGGATGAAATTTCTATAATGGTGATCAAGATATTCATCAATGGGAAAAGGCTAGTTCCGACACCCTCTCCTCTGCTACCCAAATACCTAGCTGGGGACATCCCAGTGGACACCTGGGATCCCCTGCAGGTCCAAGCATCTTGCCAGTCCTCAAATGACTCCCTTAATGTAGATATCTTATTGCCCTCTCCTATGTCCACCTCTCCTCCATCTCCACCCTCCCACTCTGCCAAGCTCTCCCCAGTCCATCTCCCTTCTCCTTCTTCATCTCCCCATCCGTTACGCCCCTACACCCCATCTCTAACCCCTCCACCAGGCTTCCAACTTTGACCTGATGATCTTGTTTGCTTCCAAATACCAGGAGGATCTGTATATGCTTTCTTTGGGTTTACATTGCTATTCGGCTTCTCTGTGCTTGTGAGCTAAGTGCTTAGTGTCCTTTATTTTATGGCTAGGGTCCACTAATGAGAGAGTCCATACCATAATCATCTTTCTGGGTTTGAGTTACCTCACTCAGGATAGTGTTGTCTATTTCCATCCATTTGCATGCAAAATTCAAGATGTCATTGTTTTTTAACTGCTGAGTAGTATTCTAATGAGTATATAATCCACACTTTCTTGATCCATTATTCCCTTGAGGGGCACCTAGGTTGTTTCCAGGTTCTGGCTATTACAAACAATGCTGCTATGAACATAGTTGCACAAATACTTTTGTAGTATGATAGGAATTCTCTTGGGTATATTCCCAAGAGTGGTATTGCTGAATCCTGAGGTAGGTTGATTCCCAATTTCCTGAGAAACTGCCACACTGATTTCCAAAGAGGTTGCACAAGTTTGCATTCCCAACAGCAATGGATGAGAGTTCCCCTTACTCCACATGCTCTCCAGGATAGGCAATCGTTGGTGGTTTTGATTTTAGCCATTCTGACAGATGTAAGATGGTATCTCAAAGTTGTTTTGATTTGCATTTCCCTGATAGCTAAGGAACTTGAACCTGACCTTAAGTATCTTTTGGCCTTTCGTACTTCTTTTTTTTTGTTATTTTATTTTATTTTATTTGCGGCAAACATAGTTTTATTTTCCCCCATATTCTTTTATTTTTCCATTTAAAAAAGTGTTACATTTCCTCCCCTTCTCCCAGTCAACTCCCGCTCCCCCAACTCCCGCTGCTTCCTTAAAAGAGGGCATGGTGCCCAGCCCTGTGGGAAGTCTAAGGCCTTCCCCCCACCATCCCGTACTAGGAAGGTGTGCATCCAAATCGACTAGGTTCATGCAGAGGAGATAGGTCTTAGTGTTATTGTTGATGGCTTCTCAGTCTGCCCCCATTGGAAGCCACATTTAGAGAGTCCAGCTTGTTCACATGGTCATTCAGTCCCAGTCCAGCTGGAGCTCAATCCATTGCTCTGGTGTGCATGTAGTTCTCTGTCTCTATCTCCATCCATCAGACAAAATTTCTATGGATGTGATCAAGATATTCATCAGTGTGACTATGGGACAATGATAGTTCTGGCACCCTCTCCTCTGCTGCCCAAGTACCTAGCTGGGGACATCCCTATGGACACTAGAGCCAAGTATCTTGCCAGTCCTAAAATGACTCCAATGATGTAGATATCTTATTCCCTTCTCCAATATCCACCTTTCCTCCATCTCCACCCTCCCACTCCCCCAAGCTCTCCCCAGTCCTTCCCTTCTCCCTTCTCCTTCCCCCTCTCCTCTCCCCTGCCCGGTACCTCACCTATATCCCAACCCCGTATTCCCACCTTTTGCCCGGCAATCATGTTCGCCTCCAATTTCCAAGAGGATCAATACATGATTTTCTTTGGGTTCACCTTGCTATTTGGCTTCTCTGGGCTTGTGAGCTATAAGCTTAGTGTCCTTTGTTTTATGGCTAGGGTCCTCTAATGAGTGAATACATACCATAATCGTCTTTTTGGGTTTGGGTTACCTCACTCAGGATAGCGTTTTCTATTTCCATCCATTTGCATGCAAAATTCAAGATGTCATTGTTTTTTACTGCTGTGTAGTACTCTAATGTGTATATATTCCACACTTTCCTGATCCATTCTTCCCTTGAGGGGCACCTCGGTTGTTTCCAGGTTCTGGCTATTAAAAACAATGCTGCTATGAACATAGTTGCACATATACTTTTGTAGTATGATTGGGCTTCTCTTGGGTATATTCCCAAGAGTGGTATTGCTGGATCCTGAGGTAGGTTGATTCCCAATTTCCTGAGAAACCACCACATTGATTTCCAAACTGGTTGCACAAGTTTGCATTCCCACCAGCAATGGATGAGTGTTCCCCTTGCACACATCCTCTCCAGCATAGGCTATCATTGGTATTTTTGATTTTAGCCATTCTGACAGGTGTAAGATGGTATCTCAAAGTTGTTTTGATTTGCATTTCCCTGATGGCTAAGGACGTTGAACATGACCTTAAATATCTTTGGCCATTTGAACTTCTTCTGTTGAGAATTCTCTGTTCAGATCATTAACCCATTTTTTGATTGTGTAATTTAGCAATGTAATGTCTAGTTTCTTGAGTACTATGTATATTTTTGAGATCAGACCTTTGTCTGATGTGGGGTTAGTGAAGATCTTCTCCCATTCAGTAGGATGCCTTTTTGTCTTAATGACAGTGTCCTTTGCTTTACAGAAGCTTTTCAGTTTCAGGAGGTCCCATTTATTCATTATTGCTCTTATTTTCTGTGCCACTGGGGTTTTACAGAGGAAGTGGTCTCCTGTGCCCATGTTTTGCAGGCTACTTCCCACTTTCTCTTCTATCAGGTTAAGTGTGGCCGGATTAATATTGAGGTCTTTAATCCATCTGGATTTGAGTTTTGTGCATGGAGATAAGTAAGGATCTATTTTCATTCTCCTACAGGTTGACATCCAGTTATGCCA
>PVIU01033975.1:0-11831 GCA_004026605.1 Ondatra zibethicus
GCTCGGCTCCGTGGGACAAAGGAGGCCCCCTAGCAGGGGACTCGCCCTTCCCCCAAGGCCTCAGCCCGGGTGGGCCGAGCCCAGGTGCAGCCGGGACAGGGTCCAGATGAATCCGCAGAGGCTGGTTGGGCGAGGTTCCCGGACCCAAAGGCAGGCCTACTGAGGGTTGCCCTCTCCTCTCTGCTCGGCTCCGTGGGACTTCTGTATGCTTTTTGTACCTTCATAGGCATATCCATCTTTAGGTTGGGAAAGTTTTCTTCTATAATTTTGTTGAGTATATTTTCTGGGCCTTTGAGCTGTGCTTCTTCTCCTTCTTCTACCCCTATTATTCTTAGGATTGGTCTTTTTATGTTGTCCCAGATTTCCTGGGTGTTTTGTGTTAAGAATTTTTGGATTTGTTGTTTTCTTCGATCACTGAGTTTATTTTCTCTATCGTATCTTCAGCGTCTGAGATTCTTTCTTCTATCTCTTATATTCTGTTGGTTATACTTGTCTCTGCAGTTCTTGCTCATTTACCCAGATTTTCCATCTCCAGCCTTTCTTCACTTTGTGTTTTCTTCATTGCCTCCATATCAGTTTTTAAGTCTTGAACTGTTTCCATTACCTGTTTGATTGCTTTTTCTTGGTTTCCTAGGGTATCTTTGAGGAATTTATTCATTTCTTCTAACTTTTTGTTAGTTTTCTCATCCCTTTCTTCAAAGGAGTTTTTCACTTCTTCTTTAAAGGTCTCTATCACTTTCAGAATGTTACGTTTAAAGTCGATTTCTTCTACTTCTTCTGGGTTAGGTTGCTCAGGTTTTCCTGTTGAGTACTCGTTGGTTTCTGGTGTTATCATGTTGTTTTTCAGGTTGTTGGAGGAATTCTTGGTTTGGTGTTTGCCCCTCTCTTCCTTTGATTGTAGTCAGGGGAGTCTCAGCGGGTAGGGACCTTCCAGGAAGGCTTGTACACACTCACCCCTTTGGATAGCCGTCTGCACCTCCGATCTCAGCACAGGAGGAGAGAGTTCTGGTGGTCCAAGGACCCACAGAGGAAAGGGCAAACTTGCGCGGCGGGGAGGAGGGGGGTCAGGTTCGTGTGGAACAAAGAGGCCCACTGCAGCAGTGGCTGGTGGTGTCAGCACTCCCTAGGGACCTTCCCGCCAGGTGTGCACAAACTTACCCCTGGTGGTCCTATCTTAACACAACCTCAGAATGTGGTTTACAGAGCTTTCTACAGCCTTGTACAGATAGACGTCTACACTTCCTATTTTGACTGTAGCAAATGGTTTTTGTTCTGGACATAAAGGTTGTTGTTAAGAGTTACTAGTTAACAATACTTATGACCTCAAGTTTGGGAAATATGAGCAAAAGCCCTCACAAGAAAGTCACCGTGAGGTTAGGAATCTTATGGTGTCCAGACTGTATGTTTTCTTTTCCATTTTCTAGAGTCTTCTACATGTTTTTATACAATTTTTGAGGTTTCTGTGTGAAGTAAAACTAAGTTCGTCCCATCTTCAAAAAGCAGAAGTTGACGAAGATATGCAAGCAGTAAGAAAAAAATTTAGCAATGCATTAATGTACAAATAATTATATCTTTGAGCAATCTGAGTCTCTGATTTTCTCTTCCCATCTAGTATTGTTATTTGGACTATAAGTCCACGTTCTTTCTTCAAGTCTGATTTCTGCCCCCATATTTCTTATCAATAACTATGCTTGCTATCACTTTGTCATTGTTAGCATTGTCAATATGGCTGGTTTCTTGTAAGTATAGATATCTGTCCCATTGTTTCTGAAGTTCTGTTTCCATTTCTCTTTGACAGTGATCATGTAACTTAAGGGAAACTATGTTCCTTAGCTGAACCTTGGCGCTCAATTCAATACATCTCTGATATTAATATTTATTTCATGCTGTGTCCTAAACTTGTATGTCCCCTTTTAAAGAATTAAGTCCACATAGCATATGAGTAATACCCTGGATGTTCATAATAGAAGAGACACTGCTCTTCAGATCTCGTGGGAAGAGGTGGAAGACTTCTGTACACAGCAAATGAGCACTATTAGTGTGTAAAACAAGCAAAGCAATTAGCATCAGGCTGCCATTTGTGTTAGTGCACTACATACAAGGTAATTACAAAGATTGGAATTGTATCTCTGTTTTAGTCCTGGATGGCAATTAATCAAATCTTCATCGTATTAAATCTTTTCTTAAGTTTTACAAACTAAAAATAATAAATATATTTGATGATGAAGAGTGAATGGCCAAATAATGATTGAAATGGTTAAATGAATTAAACTGAAATAAATGAACTTTGAGTTAAGAAATAAAATCATCAAAGGTAGATTTAATTGAAAATGTTAGGGTCTATCTATAGAAATAAAGATGACTGATATATCTGCACATCTAAAAGTGATATAGGATATTTTTATAGTTTATAATAATATAATATATATTAATATACTGAATATAATAATAATTTTTATAATATTTTTAATAAGACTAAAAGTTGGACATGAATATATATACTGATAAAGTAATAAAATTGTTTCTTCTATGATAGATACTGAATTAATGGTAACAATATTGCAAAAATGTAATTTGAAGAAGAATTATATAGACAATATCAGTACTTGAGTTTCTCAGGCCCATTTTTAATTAAGAAGTCCATCATTGCCTCAGCAAAGTCTGGACATCTCACCTTTTCCTATGGTCATTTACATTCTAAGGAAGCATTTGCCTTTCTAATATTACCAGGGAAGTGGGAAGTGGAATCCAAAGACCATAAGGGAAGAGTAGAACCCCAATAGCCTCCAAACCAGTAGGTTACTGTCTGTCTAGCTACCTAACACTAGCATCACCCTGAGGAAATGGTATAAAAAGATGCTAAGACCAGGAACTTTGAAGGAGTTTGACAAGCACATATGGTATCACCTACAGTGAAGTCACTACCTAAATCTCAGTAGCTTCATTTTTAAAATAATATTAATAAAACAATTCCTAGACAAAGATGGCATGTGTTTTACACAGTAGCTGGTAACTAATAAGTGCCTGGTAAATGTTATAAACAGTTTTAAAGAGAGAAGGAATCATTATTTTCCCCCTCAGTATGCTCAGAAAGTAAAACAGATCAGGAATTATGAGAATAAGTTTTAGTTGTCTAGTAAAAACTAGAACTGTTGGAGAGATGGCTCTATGGTTAAGAGCACTTACTACTTGTTTTCATTAGGGTTAGTATTGCTGTAATGAAACATAATGAGCAAAACAATTTGGGGAGGAAAGACTTTATTCTGCTTAGACTTCCAGGTAATGGTCCATCACTGAGGGAAATCAGGGAGAGAACTCCCTTAGGGTATGAGCCTCGAGAAAAGAGCTGATGCAGAAACCCTAGAAGATTGGTCTCTCCTGGCTTGTTCATTTAGCTTGCTCAGCCTGCTTTCTTATGGAACCCAGAACCACCAGCCCAGGGGTGGCCCCACCCACAATGGGTTGGGCCTTCCTACATCAGTCACTAATTAAGAAAAAGGCCACAGTCTTTCTTACAACAGGATCTTTTGAAAGCATTTTCTCAGCCTCTCTGATGCCTATATTTTGTGTCAAATGAACATTAAACCAGTCAGCATGCTGCTCTTCTAGAGGACTTTTGGCTCTTCATTCCCTAGCATTCTTGGTAGGTGACTCACAACTGCCTGTAAGTCCAGCTTTGGAGGAACTCATGGGCTCTTCTGGTCTTGTAGAAATCTGCACCCACATAGCCTATACACACATAAACACAAATAAAACTGAAAATTAAAAATAGAAACCCCTTCTAGTATGAACCAAACCTAAGACAGGCTTTGACATGCTATTGAACAAACCCTAAGGTGACATTAACTATATTAGTGAGGCAAACCTAAGTTACAAACCTCAATAACATAGCACAAAACTAATGCCCATTGAAATAATGCAAAAACTGGAATTTTGAAGATAGCACCTGTGATTGTCGCGTTTTTGAGACACATCATCTCAAGTTTCTTTCCTGAAACCCATCCACAGAGTAGCTTTGAGACTGGCCACTATGTGGCTCTGACTTCAGCAAACTTCAAGTTTCTAGCACCACGGCTGAGTTCACACATGCCTGTCTGTTAAGCCACTGGTCCATGCTCTAAAGGACTTTCTGGAATCTCTATCAGTGACATTCTCCAGGTCAACCACAGCTGAAGGACCTTACAATGGAGGTGGTTCAAGCTTGCAAGCTCCTGAAGGGTTCTCACTGGGAGAGATTCCTCAGTGGAACCCTGCAGCAATTTGTGCCTGGCCAACTATTTCTGATTTGTAAGCTATCTGATTACCGGAGATTGCCGTAGAATTTATAATTGCCTGATAGTATAAGGAATATTTGTGTGAATAAGCCAAGCATATTTTAAAGGCAGAGAGAGACAAAGAGGCAGACAGGCAGACAGACAGATAGGAGACAAACAGACAGATACAGATATGAGAAGTGCATCAATTTGTCTTCTGTGTTCTGAGTTACTCTCTGAGCATTCTGATTGATGCAGGCAGGGAGTCCTGGAGTTGTCTGCCCAGAGCTCATCAACATGGTCTTCCTTCTATTTGTTTTACATATTTGGGCTCAACTCTGATTTTTCTTTCAAGAGAAGCTGTAGCTTGTTGTGTCTGTTGATGCTTCTCAAGGAAAGTTGGACTCACAAGTGAAGTAGGGGTTAAGTAGATTGCAAGTCTTCCTGATGTCTCAGTGGTGGGAGGGAATGAAAGTAGTAGAGCAGGATGCCCTTTCGGCAGCCAGCGAAAGCTAGGGCACCGGCTCTCATTGTGTATTCTGTAAGAATCTATCCTAGCCATTAAATCTCGAGGAAAGTCACCGAAGTTCAAATTTATGTGCAGACTTACCCCATAAATTGGGGAGATACACAAACAAATTCAGTCTTACTGCTAAATCAACCCATATTAAGAATTAATGGTGATATCGTTGGAAGATTTACTATGTAATTCAACATACTATTAAAACCCCATTTATTTCACTGCAGAGTAAATGCAGATATGACTTATAACCTAACAACTAATGGTGCTTTAAAATACCATTACGTGTCATTCTGGGTGTAAAATACACTATATCATATCTGCTCTCCTGTGCAGTAGATGTTTTTAACAAATATGGATTTAAGTGTAATTTCTTCTGTTCTAAGTTTACTGATATCAAGATAATCTGGAAATAATTTAAAATAACATTTTACTCTTAAATATACCCATGTATTTCAATTTGATTTTGGCATCTTTAAGTTCATGTGGTAATAATATCACCATCATTTTGCAATTTGGCCATCAGCAGTAGTTTCTTCTTTGAGATAGATGTCGAAAAACATGTATATATAGACAGCAATAACATGCAATATCAATCCATTTTAAATTATAAAATTTAATAAGGAGGTGTACTGAGATCCATGACCATTGTAGTATAACATCCAGCTAAATGTTATGTAATTGTAAAATTAACAGAAATCAAGTACAATTTATATGAATATTTTATATCAAATTCTAACGTAAATTCTTTATAAGTATGAACTCAATTATTCAATAAGCATCTATGAGAAGAATAATTATCTTCATTTTAGAGAAAAGAACATTTTGAAAAGTTAATAACTAATATAGTATAATCAATTATAAATTGCCATATGTAACTCATCATTTACTTTAAAAGTTATATTGAACTCCTACACGGATTAAAGACCAATCTTTTTGTAATCTTCTTGTATGGCTTACAGCCTGATAGTAGATATGATTCAGGAATATGTATCTATGCAAATAAGAGTTTCAAAGACAGGTGGATTGATTCAACTTGAACTTAAATAGTAGAATAACTTGAGCCATTGGCTGCACCATATTTCCAAACAGAGTATGATAATTGGTTGTTTTCTCTTTTAAGCATTTTTGAATGGATGAACAAATATATAATTCCACAAAGAATAGACTGGCAAAAACTGAAAAGCAAACATGGCTTGAACATGAAAATTCAATGGACAATAGCTAAATTGTCCCAAATTACTAAAACCACTCAGAAAAAAAAACATGGACTCCATGTTCAAGACAAAAAGTAAGAATCAATGGAAACATGGAGATTAGGGACAAAAAGAAGGAAGTAACAAGCAATGATATCTCAAATGGTGGTAATAAGGATCTAAAATGTATAATGGAAACCAGAGTCAGCAATAAATGTCAAATTTGAGAAGACGGTGAAATCTATTACTGGGAGAGAGAGATACATTGAACAATGTGCATGTTCTAAGAGAAATCATGCATGGTATTATGGGAACTCGGTCTGCCTATAGCCTGGGGGCACAAGCCCTAGGCCGTGGCTTTGTCTGCTGTGTGACAACTCATAAGCTTGGGGGAAGGGGTCTCTTTGTCTCTACCTTGGATGGTAGGAGCAGAGCAGGTGCTTGGTGTTGGTGTTCTTTCCCTAGGGTGGAACAACTGTGGTGGACTCTAACATGTCCTGTATCAGTGAATGTTTACCCCTATTATTCATCTAAATAAATTATTTTGAACATCTCCCAGCCTCTCATGGATTCTCACTACATCTAGCATTCAATGTGGGAGACATACATCTGCATAAGACTTGAAAAAAGCTTAAAAACAAAAAAGAGGGGATTCAAACTTCCAGCTGCAAGCATGTGGATCTGAAGTGATAAGTGATATGCAGATCCCAACATTTCAACATTCAGAAAACAACCATGTAGATGAAAATAATGTCCTGACATATCTTGCCTGCCTGTATTGTATTGACATTTTGGAATTCTTAAATGAATATTCTTCTTTTAGACAGAAAAAAAAAACGTGATGCAACTCTTTGAGTGTGTGCTTTTCATTAGTGGGCAATGTAAGAATAAAATGCATGAGACTCCAAATTACATTGGAGGAACCCGTCTGTAATCCAAACCTTCCAGGACCAGTCAAGCAGTAATTATGTGTATGAACAAGAAGATTTAAATGTAAGTCATCTGTAGCATAATGAATAAAATTCCAGAGACATAAATTGGGGTTCAACATGAAGGTCAGAAAAGCAAAACAGCCAGCCACTGGCTCTTACCTCTACCTCATTCCAGAATTGCAATCCTACCTCCAGGAATCTCAGAATGAGACTGTCTAAGAGCTGTCTCCTCTTATTTTATATTCTTCTCTAGGACTGGGAATAAAGGCATGCATCACTGGGATTGAAGGCGTGTACCACCTGGTTTCTTTGGCAAGCTAGTGTGGTTAGTGGGATAAAAGGTGTGTGTTACCACTGCCTGGTTTGCAGTGGGGCTGACCAGTGGGGCTATTTTACTCTCTGATCCTCAGGCAACCTTTAGTTATCAAAATACAAATTAATTATCATCTAAATGGAATGAGTGATTCCATAAACTTGTCTGTGAATGGTAATAAACTTAGTTAAGTCAGAATACAATTGATGAGATTGTCACATTTAATCCAAAAAATTAGCTGTTTCTTTTTTAAGGATACAGTTAAATTCTAAAAAATAACTAGATGTTTGCAAATTTCACTTTTTTAGAAAAAAGTCCAAATTATGATTCATTGTCATTGCAACCAGTCTTGCATATCCTTGTTTAATCTCAGTCAGTAATATTAGAGCCATTCCCAAGGACAAGGATTGGTAGACAAGAACATGTAAGAAAAGTTTATTTGCAAAACACCAACTAGAGAAGGGATTATAATCTAGAATATTCCAAGTAGATTTAAAACTCAGTGATAACAAAAAAGATAACATAATCATAAAATTAGAAAAAAACACCCTCATCAAAGAAAATATAGACAAAAGAAAGCACATGAAAAGACACTCAAGCACATTTCCCTGGGAATCTGCATTCCAATAACACTGCTGCACAAGTATCAGAATGTTCAGACTTTCAAACCTAGAATAAAGACACCAAATGCCTGTGACAATACTGAACAGCATGAGGTCTCATTCATTTCTTACTAAAATGAAAATGTTAGAGATACACTGAAAAACAGCTTAGCTCTTTCTCACAAAACTGACACTATTAGCTATTTTTCTATTTTTATAATAATATATCATGACCACAGAAAATTACAGAAAGGAGATTTTACTTTGATTTGTAATTCTATAACATTAAAACCCATCCTGATAGCAAACGCATGGAATCTAGATCATCGCCTGACAGTTCACAGATGGAGCCGTAAGGGAGAAGAAGAGAGAGGTAACTGGAAAAGATCCAAATCCTGAAGGTTTCAAAGTCTGTACCTCCTGACTTACTTCCTCCAGGAAAGTCACACCTCCTCAACCTCCAGAAACAGGAAAAATTAACAGGAGACCAGCCCTTCAAATGCTAGAGATATGGGGAGAACCTCACTGAAATAACCTTATGACCAATCTTTTACTATGGATTGCACAATCATGTTTCCCAAAGAAAAGGAAATTACATATCCACATGAAAATCTGTACAAATGGGATTCTAAGAGATATATCCACAACTGTCAAAACTTGGAAGAAGCCATGATGCACTTCATTGAGGGTGGATAAACTACGGTAACACAAGACACTGGTATCTAGTACCAAATGAAATGAGCTATGAAACCATGAAAATACACAGTGGAATCTTGAACAATATTTTTGAGTAGCAAATCAAATCTGAAGTTGTATATTTCTAGATTCTTAATATGTGGCATTTCAGAAAAGGTGTTACTGGGAAGATAGTAAAAGAAAACTTAGTCATTGCCGAGGGGAGAGTTTTAGACACCAAGGACATTTATAACAAAAAATTGTGATATATAATATACATTGATAGATAGATAGATAGATAGATAGATAGATAGATAGATAGATAGATAGATATTAGGGAGTGAGTGAAGTCTTGAGGGAGTGAAGTTCTGAGTAAATGTGTATTGTTTGATATGAGCTGACCACCAAGGTTTCACACCCATGGAAAATTGACAAAACCTTGCCCTTACTGTTAGGCTAGGAATTGGTAAAACCTTTCTCTGGTCTAAGTACCAGAATATACAGAAACTAGCAAGGGCAGCTTCCTCTTCTTCCTTCAGCTTGAGACACTCACCCACAGAGACCTCCGTGGACACCTGGGATCCCTTCTAGAGCCAAGTCTCTTGCCAACCCTAAAATGGCTCCCTTAATGTAGATATCTTCTTCCCTGCTCCAATATCTGCCCTTCCTCCATCTCCACCCTCCCACTCCCCCAAGCTCTCCTCAGTCCTTCCCTTCTCCTTTTTCCTTCCTCCTCTCCCCTTCCCCCAATCCCACCCCCATCCCTATCCCCACCCCCGTGCTCCCAACTTTTGCCTTTGTTTGCTTCCTATTTCCAGGAGGATCTATATATGTTTTTCTTTCTGTTCACCTTGCTATTAGGCTTCTCTAGGCTTGTGAACTATAGGCTTAATGTCCTTTGTTTATGGCTAGAGTCCACTAATGAATGAGTACATACCATATTCATCCTTTTGGGTCTGGGTTGTCTCACTAAGGATAGTGTTTTCTATTTCCATCCATTTGCATGCAAAATTCAAGATGTCATTGTAAAACCATGTATTTTTTCAAATCAATCACTTATTAATATTATTAAGACTAAGACCCCAAAGAGTGTTCTATGAAAACATATCTGTTTCAGCTCTCTTCTCAGAATGGCTGTCTTGGAAATAAAGAGAAGAGAATAAACATCTAAAAGTCACTGTCTGGAACAGAACAAGAATTAAAGATTCCAAGTTGTCCAGAATTTGAATCTCTATCTGAAAATTGTTGAAAATTACTTGTTCATTTAAAATGGTGAAATAGCAATAAATTGCCAGTTCAGAAGAATTAGTTATGGGTTCATCTATTCTGTTGATATTTGCAAAGTGATGATTATATGCTGGTCTACGGGGCTGGTTACTGTAGGGTGATTGAATATCTAGATAAAGTTAATAACACAATTTTGTTCACACATTGTCCAGTTTCCTTGAGATAAGCCTGTTTATTTAGATTCTTTTTCTCTTGGGCTGGGTTTCAATGCTAACTCTTGTTGCTTCAATAAAATTAATCATATTTTTTTTAACTCTTTCTCCTGAGTAGTCTTACAACCTATAAGGCTAAGTAAGAAACAACTGATTGCACTGAATGGTGGAAAACACCTATAGCCCCAGCAATCTGGAGATTAAGACACACAGATTACAAATTGAAAAAATCATGTCACAGCAGATTCTTATCTCAAGATAAAAACTAACCCCATGAAATTCTTCACAGCATTGATGAACATGTAAATAAATGTCTAGCATCAGAGGCTACCACACGTGTAAATATATCTCAAATTTTATATTTTTAAAGTTATTTTCTTCTTCTTATTGGCCTGGTAAAAAACTAAGGTAAATGTAGAAAGCCAGTTATCTAAATCTTTTTCTGTTCAGTGCTTTGTTAATAGTGCTAACCGCTGCTTTTCCTATTTTATGGCAAAGACTAGCATTTTTTTTCCTTAGTGTTGAAATGTAGGGCAGTGTACAGAACTTTAGTGGTGTGCTTTCTAATTTTAACCCAACTATGAAAGGCACCCCTATCTTTGTAAGCATCAGACATCTGGAATTCCCTCAGATGGAACAAAGCTGTGCTCGTACATGGCCTCATACAAGGAAGAGTACATGAAAATGAGTAAAAATTAAGATGGTATAAAATTCATAAAAACTTTAAAAAAACATTTAACATGTCAAACCAAGACAGAAAAACATTATATTCAATAAGCAATATTCTGTAAATCAATTGTGTCATGAAAATAATGTGGTTATTCCCAAACAGTAAAGTAGCTAACTTTTATTGGCTGTGGTAAATTCTGGATATTGTCCAAAGTGTTCCATTTGTCATGACACTTATTTCCTGCAAAGGAAACTGAGAATTATACAGTTTATTAAGTCATAGACCTTGACATTGACATTTCAGATGGTAAAGAACAGGGATGAAATTCAGATGCCCTCATAGTCTGAGAAAGGCATTGTTAGTTAGTGAAGTTTTAGTCCATCAAACATGCTGAAAATTCAAACGTGTGAGTGTTTAAATGTGTGTGACTACTCAAATGCATGTGCACTTGTAGCCATTAACATGAACTAAGAACTCCATACTGAAAAAAATAACAAAGAGATCTGGAGAAGCTCAAAAGACAACATTAGATATGTAATGTAGAGATTGTTACATTCCCAGAATCCTGGGTTAGGGTAGTAGGACCTCTGAGCAGGAGAAGACTGGCAATATTTGTCAGTTTCGTGAGATCTGAAGGTCCCTGGTGACTAAGCTAATACTGGCTGGTTGGTAGGAATCAGTGGGATCAGCCACCTCATTGTGAATCCCATCCAGCAGCACGCTGTACTGATTATGCAACCACACGACTGAGTAGAGGACATTGTCAGAAGTAGACGTAAATCAATGACATGTAAAATGGCTAGAGGACAAGCAAATGCTGGGAATCAATATCTCAGCAAGGCATAGTCCCAAACAGAGAGTACCCAACTAAGCTCCTTTATTTTACTTGCCCCATATTATTGTATAATAAGCCTCTCCATTTTTGCTCACTTCTACAAGACACATAGACAGTCTGTTTTATAACAAAATTTTGTCATTCTTGTCAATTTTAGAAAGAAGGTTTGTAGTGAACCTTAGTCCTATGAATCTTAAGGGAAAGAGTAAAATGGTTGAAATAAAAGACTCAAATTCCAGTTCATTCAATTATTAGTTTTTCTCTCCCTCTTACTCACATCTCTGCATTTTTTTTCTTTTTTTTCCCATACATTGTTTTGTTTTATTTTTTCCATTCAAGAACATAATTAAAGAAATAATTTTTTTTCCTTTCTTCCCCTTCTCCCGGTCCCCTCCC
>PVIU01033976.1:0-11802 GCA_004026605.1 Ondatra zibethicus
TGACTTGTCATGTATAGAAGGCAATGCAACTTTCATAGTCACTGTCTTACTGCTTTGCCAAACTGGCTCTTGCTATGCCATTCAATACACAGAAGGCTGGATTCTCACACCCACAACAGGAAAAAACAGAGAAACTACAACTATGTATAGATTTGAAACTTTGGGTAGAAAGGATTAGATGCCTTTTTATGACTCATGTCATTTGCCTGCCTTTTATGCCTCCTTGTGCCTAATAGAACCCTTTCTTTGCATTCTTTCCAAATTTTAAAGTATACCAAAAATGAATAAATACAATACATACTTATTCTCTTACATTTTCGAAATTATTTTGGAAAATTAAAGCAAAAGTGAAAGCAACCAATAAGGTTCTAATTACAAAGAAAAAATAATTAGCAAAAATAAATGTAAAAGGATAGATGGGTTTCAAGGGAGGTAGCATATTTATATTTCAATTATACTGATCAAATGATAAAAACCATTAAGCTACCAAAAAGCCATGTATAAACATTATAACTATGAGAAACCATAAGCAAAAACTATGCCGAGAGACACTTGTAGGGTTTTGGGGGGAGTGTTTTTGATTTTGGTTTTACTCTTTGAGGTTCTACCACCAAACTCTCAATAAATACACTTAATTTTATGAATTCTTGGCCTTAGCTTGCCTTATTTCTAGCTTATCACAACTACCTTTTGCCTCTGGACTTTTACCTTTTTCTATTATTGTCTATTTCTTCTTTCCTTCTTATTCCATGACTTGCTGTACTGCTGGGTGGCTGGCCCTTTGCATTCTCCTCTCCTCCTATTCTTGTTCCTCCTTCCTTTTCTTTTTTCTTCTAGTTATTCTTTCTGCCTGGCAGCCCAGTCTATCCCTCTTCTGCTCAGCTATTGGTTGTTCGGCTCTTTATTAGACCAATCAGGTGTATTAGGCAGGCAAAGTAACACAGTTTCACACAGTCAAACAAATGCAACATAAAAGAATGCAATAATCTTTACATCATTAAACAGATATTCTACTACATAAATGAATGTAACACATCTTAATTAATATTCCAAAACAGATATTTACATACCAAAATTAAGTTATAAAATTCATTTAACACATGTATTATTTTTAAAAATAAGGAAAAGAATGAAAACAACAGAACAAACAAAAGGCAAGAACTATAAATAAGTCCTTAAGCTCTCACATTTCAATAGTTGCATTCAGTGTAAATGGCCCAAGTATACCAATAAAAATTTGAGTGGATTAAAATACATGACTGAATTATTTATTATAAACAACGAATAATGATGCAGATGACTTAGAAACCAAACAATGTGGGGGGAAACTATAGAATACAAATATTGAGAACATCATGCTGGGTGATGATGGTACATGACTTTAAACCAAGCATTCAGGAGACCTGCTTGGTCTAAAGAACAAGTTTCAGGACAGCCAGGGTTACAACAGAGGAATCCTGTCTCAAAGAAAAAGTAAAAATGAAGAAAGGAAGAAAGGAAGAGAGAGAGAGAGAGAAGAAAGAGAAAGAAAGAAAGAAAGACAAAGTACAGAGGAAGGAAAAAAGAAAGACAAGAGGAAGATAGCTTACATGTCAATGTTATAGTTGGGTAAAGTAGACTTTAGAACTAGATTATCACTAAAGAAAGAGATTGTTATTACATGACAAACAGGCCCAACTACCCTCAACAAATAGTACTAAACAGAACTCAACATGTAGTAACACCAAAAAACACTCAGAGAACTAGAGGAAATATATAACACCTTAATTATACCTGGAGACATACATATTATTGTTGAGGCCTCATTATAACCAAGGCAGATATACATGTGTGTGTGTGTGTGTGTGTGTGTGTGTGTGTATGTACACCTAGAATGCCTGATGTGTGACAGTGTATGATAGTATTCTTTATATTTGTCAGGGAAACTGCACCCATCAATCTCCACAATACAGCTGCCTAAGCAAAGCCTGCACAGTGATAACACCAATTGCCGTGCTAATGTGCTACGTGAAATCTTACTACATGAAGAGTTGCAGAAAATCAATGGCTGCTGAGAGAGGTAGCACAAGTCTTCTCCAGGGATGAGCCTCTTGATGGGCTCAATCATCAGCCCCGAAAAGATATGCATATGAGCAGTAATAAATGGACTCAGAAGTTTGTGTGTGTATGTGTGTGAGTGTGTGTATGTGTGTGAGTGTGTGTGTGCGTGTATGTTTAATAATAATTTAAGAAAAAGAGGCCTTGGATTTGAAAGGGAATGCAAGGAGATGTAAGAGCAAATTAAGAGAGGAGAGAAAATTCAAGGATAAGTTTTTAAAGACTCCTCATAAAACTCAAGGTGTGTTAGGGAAAATAGACATTAGTGAATTAGTGAGGCCTTTAATCCGCTGTCATTATAAGTGATCCACAAGGAACCTCTAAGACACTAATATTGCAGTATCATTTAAAATGTTTTACTTAATATAATCGATAAGTATACACACAATGTCCTAGCCACATAATTCAGCAGGATCTATTCTTTCATTGCATTTCTTAGAATTTTTTAAATGAAAATCTATATTAGTCTGCATAGATTTCAAATCTTCCACACAGCCAAGAAAGCAATATTCTTTGTATGTCTATACTTGATTTTACCAATGAAATGATTTGCGGTCCCTTTTTCTCAGCTGGCTGTTTTCCAATATAAAGTCAGCTAATAGGATGATAATCCTTTTATTTCATTTTTTAATTTCTTGGGGCAGGACCTCATGCAAAAGGCTGCCCTCAGAGTTGCTATGTAATGGAGGATGACCTAAAATTCTGATCTGCCTTCTTTCCCCTCCAAAGTTCTGGGATTACAGGTGTGCAGCACTGTGACAATTGTAGCCAGAGGATGAAATATTCTCTCTAAGCTCACATGTTTGAACACTTAGCATGTAGAAGGTAGTCATGTTTGGGATGATTTTAGAACCTTAAGAAGGTGGAGCCATGCTATAGTTTAGTCACTGGCAGAGGGTCTAGGACTTTTATATCCCTGCAACAATTCCTGTTCACTCTCTGTCTTAAGTGCTGGGGGAATGTCACCAGCCAGCCTCCTCCTTCTACTGCCATGTTTCTCTGCAATGATGAAATATATTCGCTCATGCTATGAACCAGACTAAAGCCTTCCTACTCTAGATTGTTTTGTGTCAGGCCATAGCTAGAAAATTAACTAAAATACCCATTTTTGTATGGAGGTGGGAATGGAACTCAGGGTTTTATGCATACTGGGCAAGCCCACTAGCGACTGAACTACAGACTCAGCCTTGGCTGACGAAAATTCTAAACATGCGAGATTAACGAGATTAACATAGTGTGAAGACATGCAGGGGTAGAGGACCAAAGCAAGACTTACCCAAGTCCACAAACTGCTAGGTGACAGACAGAGAGAGTAGACTTACCACAGAGTAGATCTGATGCTTGCGTCTTTTAGCCAAGTCAATTATGTTCACTCCATTGTAGTAAAGGTTTTCAATGCAGCCATGGAAGTTTTTCTTTAAAAAGGTTCCAGGTTTGCTTGGCACTGGAATTCCTCCAAAACTGAGCTTCATGGTGAAAAAAAAATAAAAATCAGCTCTTAGTAACAAGCTCTGAAGAAGTAGGAATGTAAGAGAAGTAAGTACATCTTCTAGATTTAATTGTAGGTGTGAGCCACGCAGCTTTAGTAATTGTAGATGCCACTTGATTACTCTGTTTAAAGGACACTGATGAGTTCATATAAAAATATCTGTAATTGCTTTCCTCTTATGGGCTTACTTTACAAAACCGTTTTCACTCCTTTCTTAAAACTTTTTAATACTAAATAAAACAGTAATTTACAAAGGAGAAAGAGAAAATAAAATAAATCAACATCTTTATTGTTATCTGGAGCATAGCAGCAGAGAGGAAATAACACTTAAAAAAGCTCAGAAATCAAACAGATACTTGTTCACCTCCAGGGACACATAGTTCTAAAACTCACAGTAACCAAAGAACTTATATGTACAGAGTTGTTCCCCAATTGCTATCTATAAAGATAAAAGACTGAAATAACAAAAAATGTTCTATGGATTTAGGAATCAATTAATAATCAGCATTCTAGAACTGTAAGCATGACAATTATCAAATATATATGGTAAAATAGAAAATTAATGCAATTTTGAGTGTAAAGTAGAAGAATTATTATTGGATGTGAAATATGACTCCAGTGAGGAGAAAGTTGTGCACACAAGGGCCAGGAGATGCTCAGGGGGTAAGAGCACTAGCCATAGAATCTCAATAACCCAAGATGATTCCTAGAATCCCTGTCAAAAACAATACAAGGCAAAACAAACAACAGCAAAGGAAAAGAAAACAGAAAAAAAAGAAATGAAAAGAAAGCCAGATGAGGTAACCTAGTCGGCATCTGTGATCCCAGCACTGCTATGAATAGTTGGTAGGGCAGGACAGAAGAATCTTTCAGAATCTCACAAGCCAGTTAGTCTGGAATAAGCACTGAAGCCGCTCAAGCAAGAAAGACCCTGTCCCAAGGGGAAAGGTCAACAACTGCTGAAAGCCGTCTTCTCACCCCTACAGGCACAACATGGCATATCCACACATGTGGGCATGCAACCCCCAGCCTGTGACACACACGTCTACAAAGTTTAGACACAGAACTGAATCCAGCTAAAAGGAGAAAATGAAAATTTTACTGAGGTACACTTGACCATGAATATACATTCAACATTTGATTTATACATTTTAGCTTCTTTTATATTAGCAGAGAAAATTTAAATTTATTTAGAAAAATATGAAAAATAACCTTCTGAGAGGGGGTTCCACTGGAGGAATGTCCTTCATATTTTGATTGATTCTTTTTCCTGAAGAGTTTGACATCATAATGGTACTATGAATTGGAGACTTAATTCATTTTCAGGTAGTCAGGATGGAAAAGTCTGCTTATGTGTTGATAACTTTCCTTCATACACAGCATTAATTTCTCTAAATATTTCCCAAGACCATATATGCCGCCTTAATAGAGATTATTTATTGTGCATTAGTAATCACAATCTCAGGTCATTTATATTTAATTTTTATCTGATTTCTGAAGGATTTGATAGCAAAAGTTAAACTTTTGTTTGGAATTATCTCTCTGGCCAGGTTACAGTTGTGTATGATTTACAATGGGTAAATTATGGAAGATATTATTTGCAAGGATTGATATTGATTGCTTGTAAACTGTTCTCCTGACTTGCTCAGGTAAATGTGACAGATGCTAAAGTTCCCAGTTTTGGTTTTCTCCTTGATTCTGTGAACTGAAGTTCTCAGGAAAATGTCTTAGCTGTGTCACATTCTACAAGCCTAGGTTTTAACTTCTTCTGTTGTCCTGGGTAGGAATCTTGCAGGTCTGGGCTCTCTTTAGTCTCCTCTGCAGTTATTCATTGTTCATTTCTGTGTCTGACCTAACATCCAGCGATTAGCTGAAGTCCCCATTGGAGTGTGTAAATGGATGGCTGGCTTCCACCAACCAAAAGTTTGAGTGTAATCAGAAGATATTCAATGTCTATGGAAGCGACTTCTCAATCTCCTGCACCTGATTGTGTTACCTTGATAGATGACTTTCTTGTTCTGTATTACAGTGGGTGGCACATGCTCCTGGAGGCAGTGTGAATCTGTGCTCTTCGGTCAGGGTCACTCATATTTGAGTCTAGAACACACTACCCCTTATTCCCTTTGATGTGACTCTGTCCCTTGGGTCATTCACCTAGCTGTACAACTGCATTGCTTAGGCAGATTCCCTTAACTTCCTCCATGCCTCCCACTAGAAAGCTGCTACAAGGCAGCTTATAGCAAGGCAGAGGGAGCCAGTGATTTTAGATGGCAGTAGATAGCTATTTTCTAAGTGCTGCATTTGTTTATAGTTTATGTGATACCCTCAGACAGTAAATACAGAGTAAATTAGAGAGCATAATGACAGACACACCATGACCTTTACACTTTTATCTTAATTTTTACTTTCACAGGTACTAATTTTGCTATCTATGACATTTTCCATCTCAATTTAATTAGTTTATTGTTGAAATATTTTAAATCAAATTGACTTCAAAGATGTATCTTACTCATTTTTGTGTGTGGTCATGTATATGCACATCTGTGTACATATGGATATGTATGTAGAAGCTAATGTTCAACATTGGCCTCAACCAACCTCCAATTTACATTTTGAGACAGAGTCTCCCACTGAACAAGCATAAGGCCGGGCAACTGTAGCCAGCTGACTTTTTTTCACAGAATTGGGAGATGAAATTCAAGTCTTTATGTTGGTACAACATGCACCTTATCTACTGAGCTGTCTCTCCAGCATCGTCATTCCGAGTATATCATTCAAGCATAGCAGATCAAAACAATACTTGTTGACTTGGATGAAAAGGTATGATAGGCGATTTCCTTCTCACTCTGTACTTGACTTGTGCTTTTTGAGAATTCTGTTGCCTGTTCTTGTTTGCCCTCTTGAATTGCGTGGTGTGCCTTGTTTTGATCTTAGATCTGATGAAACCAGGTAGACTACACATTCCATTCACAGCTTGCCTCGGACAATCTCCCCCCCCCAAGGAGTCTGATGGGATTTCTAGTGTCACAGACAGGCTGCAGCTGGAAGAATTGCAGGAAGAAGCCCATTTGATGTTAAATTATGATACTCCAAACTTGCCTCTCTTTTCCTTTGACCTCATGACCATCCCTTTATCTCAGACCTGCCCTCTTTTTTTTTCTGATCTTTGGTGCTACTTTGAGGACAATGAGTTCCTCTCTCTGTTACTAAATTTTTCTCTAGCTCAGTTTAAATGCACATTATTGCTTTTGCTCTGGCTGTCAGTTTGGTAATGAACTGTCTCTAACAAAAGATGTGAGCTATTGTCTTCTCTTCCAGGCTCCTCTGAAATGTAACCAAGCTGGATATCACTGAGACACAGAAAAATGTCATGGCTATCAAAAGGGACAGCCCTTCTTTGGAATGTAACCAAAGCTGATGAATTTCTGTCACTGATAAATAAGACAAGAACTCTTAATTTTCTGGTAAAAATCTCTTTATTTTTAAATATTTGTTTGAGGGTTGGGGAGATGGCTAAGTAAGAGAAAACACTTGCCAATAATCCTGCCATGTCTAAATTGATCCCTAGGATCCAAATGGTGGATGGACAGCATAAACTTTTGCAAGCCATCATCTGACCTCCATAGGTGAATTATAAGAAGAACAAATGAAAACACAATAGATAATAAAATGTAATAAAATATTTTAGCATATTAATTTGAATCTAAGTGTGTGTATCCATGAATGCACACACATGAATATATGCGAGAAAGATCATTCTAGAGTGTTGTTCTTCAGGCTCTGCCCACTGTGTTTTCTGAGACAACACTTCTCCTCAGGATTTGGTGTCCACTAATTTAGATAGACTGGCTGGCAAATAAGCATCGGAAATTTATCTGTATTTGTCTCCCCAGCACTGAGACTGCAAGTGCTCTCCAGCACACCGGGATTTCCCTCAACATCAGTGTGTTGGTTAGCTCATTTACTTAATTTTTTGTCAACTTGACATAAACTGGGTTATCTAGGAAGAGGGATTCAAAATTTAGAAAATATCTCCACCAGATCAGCCTGTTGAAGCCTTGTGGGCATTTTCCTGATTAATGATTGGTTTGGGAGGGCATAACCCACCGTGGGCAATGCCACCTGTGTGTTACAGAAGAATGAAGACTAATCAAGCCGTGGAAAACAGGCCAATAAACAGTCCTCTTCCATAGGCTCTTCTTGAGTTCCCCTCTTTATTCCCTCAGTAATGGACTGTTACCTGGAAGAATGAGAGGGAATAAACCCTTTCCTCCTCAATGGTTTTTGGTCATGGTATTTACTATAGCAAAAGAAAACAAACTAGAACAATGTTCTAAGGACAGGACGCAGGTCCTCATTTTTACGAGGCAAGTGCTTTTCCCACCAAGCCATCTCTCCACCCATGTCTACATGTTTCTGGGCCACTTGGGACTTCAGTAGAGACAGTCCAACCTGGAGTCTGGAATTCAGATATATTTGATGAGTTTTTGTTATTAGAAATGAAGCCAGAAATATCAGTTTTCTGGTGAAATCTGTATTTTTTAAAGCAATGATTTGAATGCACATGCCTACAATTTCCACTCTGCTACCATGGAGTCCAGCCCCTATACTGTGAGCCCCAAATAAATTCAATTCTTCTCTAAGTTGCTCTTGACATTACATCTTACCACAGCAATAGAAAGTAACTAATACAAATCAGGTATCTCCAGTTCAGCAAGATTGGTTGACCAGTGAACCCAAGGACCCACCTACCTCTGCCACCACAACAATGAGAATATAAATTACCATGGTACCCAACAATTTTGAAGTCAAATCCTCATGCTTGAATGGCAAGCACCTTACTGACTGAGCCATCTCCCAGATCTATACTATTTTGAAGAAAACTCAAAGTTCCATAGCCCCAGTCTTCTATGGGTCCGTCATTCTACCCTGGGAATTTGCCACATTGCCACGACAACAAACAGATCCATGATCTTTAAAAGCCTTGCAGAGAACAAGCAGATGGTAAAGCAGAGAGCAACCGATGCTGCCAGTGGCTTCTTAGTAGTGCAAATGGACCACTGCAGCTTTCCCACAGGCAGCACATTGTTCCATGTTATAGGATCTTGCACTTGAGGCTGGATCCAGACATCATTTGTATTAACATTGTTTTTGTCCAGCCGAGAGGATGAGTAATGCCCGTGGCTCCTCCTGCTAAATGAGTAAATCGGTATCTTTCACAGACTCACAGACCTCAGGGGATAGACCAGCCAAATTGGTATAACGTAAATTTTATGGGTTTTGTCTCTATGTACCAATAACTAGGTTGTTGGGCCAACTAGTCAAGTTGAATGCGTTTTATTCTTCTAGAAAAGATCTGGTTGAAAATATGTACTTCAGTGTTCTCCATATGCTAAGACAGCAGGGGCTCCTGCTGGGGAAACTCATTTGTATGTGGATCCACAGATGACATCCTGCTTCATAGGAACAGTGTTCATAAGCCAGGTGAGATGACCACAAATGTGTCATTACTCTTTTTTATGATGACTCTCCCAAGACATCCAAGTTGACTTAAAAGTGTCATGGCACCATCAAAATCAAGTTTTCTCCCCTCCCACCTGTTCTTCTGAAGATATGAAGTAGCTATTCCCAGCATGGACAGATCTGAAAATGGTTCAGTGTGATTCTGAAGGCAATTTGTTAATGCTAGAAGAGCTGAAAACACATCTGATTGAGTAAATCCTTTGCTTGATTTAAACCTCTTTAAATATTTAGATTACTGCATGTGGCTCCCCATTAGTATTCTTGCCCCAGGGTTTATGTATGTCTGAGAGATCCTGGCTAATTTTCTATTATTTTATTGATGACTATACTAATTCAGCCAGTCTCCAAGTATCTGATTAGCCACCTCAACTAGAAGTGGAAGGCTAATTAAGCCATGCTATCAACATTCCAGCAGAAACTTGGAGAAAACAGGAAATATGTTATCAGTGGCCTCTCTGAATGCTGATAGAAACAAGGACTCCAGGCTTGGTGGCTCAGTGCTGTGACTGCAGCTGCTTTTAGAGAGATCAGGAAAATCACAAGCAGCCCTGCCACATAGAGTCCTTTAAGCCATCCTGAGTGCTTTAGAGAAGAGAAATAAAATTAAAAGCTATTGAAGAACTACTTGAGGCAGAGGCTTAGTGGTTGAGTTTTTGGCTAAGATGCTTGAGGCCCTTGATTTAACCTCTAGCACTGAAACAATAAAGGGGAGGAAGGATGGTCTTTCTTGGTGTGATGTCAATATTAAAGACTTTCTGTCATATTTAATGTCATCTGTTTCTTTTTAATATATAAAGATATGTCTTGAGTATATAGATATTCATATGTGCCTGTGAGTCCTCATGAATGTATGTGCATATTTACATGGAGGTTAGAGCTCAACAGTAGATGTTGTTTCTCTTGTTCTATTCCTGGATTATTTTATTTATTTACAACACCTTTATGTATTATTTAAATAGTTAGTGTATAGGAGATATACACCTGCCAAGAAAACATGTGGAAGTCTAGAAGCCAAAATATATCTTTTCTTCTCAAATTCCTTCAGAGTATTTCAGCACAGCAACAGAAGAGAAACCAATACTAGAGTGCAAATGTTATTTATCTTTAGGGTTTTTCATCTTTCTTTCTTTCTTTACATTTCTTCTGCATCTTATCATTTTCCATCTTCTTGTTTTAGTTTCATGAGATTCCCTGTATTCTCTCTGTAGTCCTTTTAGGCTAGTCTAGCAACTTAGTTTCCAAAGAAGAAAAACACCAATTGCAACTATTCTTCACAATGTCTTGGAAACTAATTCACTGGGGATCTTTGGTTATTTCAATTATAGATAAGCAGCCCTGCTGTGTCCAGCTGGTCATTTAATCTTCTAAGGGTAAAAGGAGAAGTGCTCAGTAGGTAGAGCCAAGCACTAGCAAGGACTGCAGCAAGGGCACCCTCTAGCATGTGGACCTTAGCACCACCTTCTCATGGGGTACTGGGAGGTAGCTCAGCTGGTAGACTGTTTGCCTAGCACACATGAGATCCTGGATTCCATTTTGAAAACTGCAAAAATGGGGAATAGCAGAGCACACCTATAACCCCAGCACTTGGAGGGTAAATGCAGGAGGATTAGAAAATCAAGGTCCTCTTCAATCACATAGTAAGTTCAAGGCCAGAAGCTTGGGCTACTTGAGATCCTCTCTCAAAAAATACAAAGAAAGAAAATTGTACCAGTAATGGAGTAGGATGAGGGTTAGGTTGATACTATGCTAATTGACACAAAGAAATTAATTAATTTTTTAAAGAAATGTCCCCTGTATTATCAGAGAGTTGCAGTTTATAGAAACAAATTAAAAGAAGTAGAAAAATCTCAACCTTTATAAAAACAAATTCCAATGCATGTATTTAGTTAGATGCTAATAAGTTACATATATATCACCTACCCTAACTATCTAAATAGTAAATATATGCATTTAAATAAGTAAATAATCTAGGAAGAGAGCAAGAAAAAAAACATAGTGTGAAGCTCTGGCTGCCATACACGTGCACACACATGAATGGAGACTCACATGTACACAGGAATATGTACATCCACAAGAACCATCTTAATATGAATTAAAAGTAAACATCACTACAGAAAGTATATTTATATCATTATTTTAATTAGGCAAAGATGTGGTACATTTGTTTATGCTGCAGAATATTTCTTTAACTGTGTAAAGCTGTGCTACCTTTATACTTTATTTGTTAAATTATGTTTCATTCTTGCATGCCCTAGGCACCTGGTTGTTCTAATAAAGAGCTGAATGGTCAACAGCTGGACAGAGAAAGAGAGCTGGGACTGGGGGAGAGAGAGAGAGAGAGAGAGAGATAAAATAGGAGTAGAAATTTGGGCACAGTAGAAAAAGGAAGAAAAAGAGAAGGAGGGGGAGGAGAGAACAAGGGACATGCCCTGGGTAAGAAGCCACACAGACTCCAGCCAGTCAGACACAGAGAAACAGTGTAAGATATACAGGAGTGAAAGACCCCAACCGATTTTTCATAACGAACTGGATGAATTGGGTAGTGGGACAGATTCTTCCTCCCCGCTCCCCCTCCCCACAGGGCAGGAGGGCTAGCAATTATCAGAACTGGTCACAGTCCTGGGCAGGAAGGCTAGCAATTATCAGGACCAGTCACATTCTTCTAAACAGATGATTATCAGAACCAGTCACAG
>PVIU01033977.1:0-11829 GCA_004026605.1 Ondatra zibethicus
CCTATGCCTATGTTGTTTGTTCTTTGAATCAGTTCCTTTAGTGCTTGCACACATACCCATTTAAATTTTGAAGAATGTACTCATTAATACCACACTATATATAAAATACCATACCATAGTGTGGTATTAATGAGTACATTCTTATGATGTGGTTTTTATAGAGACATTAAGAATGTCTGTAAGAAGTACAGCAGGGAAGGGAAAGCTATCAAGCATGCGATTGGTGCTTTCATAGCAGAGGCCGGAATGAGTTTATTGCTTCTCTCATCATGGAAGAACACAATATGAAGATCCGGGGCATCATCCCAGAACATGACACTAACAAACAGTGAATATGCCCTGAACTTAGGCATTCCATCCCCAGAAGTATGTGAAATAAGCTTCCTATTACATGATATTTGGTTATGGCATTATGAAGAGAACTAAGACAGAATATCTTTATTCAATAATTTATAATGAATCACTACTTATCAGACCTTTATCGGTGGCTCATTTCTATCATTCTAGGATCTATTGACATTAGTTTGGGTAAAAATTAGTATAACATCTTCTATATTTTTAAGGAGGTAGCAGATCCAGAGGTTTGGAGATTTTACCAGGCTTAAAATTTATTTCAACAGACTCAAAGCCTGCTTTCATGTACCATAAAAATCAGAGTGTTGCTTCAGTATGTACTACAAGTTTCCTCACCTTACAGTATGCTGACAATACTACCCTCTCATTAGAAAAGTTTACAACACAGTAATTACCAATCAAACATTTTAATTTCTATGCAATTTATAATTTTCTTTATGACAATGCACCTACTCGAGTTTACAAATAAGTTCTTTATACCAGTTTAGGACCCAGAGGAATTAGGTAATGTAAATCCACACATATTAGATAGTTGAGAAACAGAAGCAAAACTTTTTCTTTATTTTAGAAAAAAAATATGTTCCTTAATGTGGACATTTGACCCATCCTGTGAAGAAATCACCTCCTGTTAAGTAGGAGATCCAAGCTGAACACACCTTTTGAGAACAATGCAGAAGTATTATCAGGAGAAAGGGTGAAGATGTCAAGAATGCATAAGAAACTCCTAAAAGTTTAGAATGTGGCAGGTCACATAAAAATCATCTGGTCCTTCTATCATTGTTACTATGGATGTTTCTCACACTTAAAATCAGTCATGAGAATGAAGCCCCACTAGTTCTGGAGAGTGTGTGTGCTTCGGTAGGTGCAGTTTTGTTAGAAATTCCACACTTCCATTGAGATAACAGTTCCCTCTCCCAGTCCCAATCTGGCCTATAATGGTTTTGGCCACTTACTGATGACAGGCAACAATAAGACAAGGTGGGCTGTCCTCCATATTCTACTCACACCCTCCCGATGAATCTTCTATGCATCTAGGTAGTAGATTCTCAGCTATCCTATAAAAAGGGAGATTTTCCAGGAGTTATAGTAGGAGAAAGTCCCATGAAATGATCTGGGATGAATATCATTATGACAAACCTAAAAGGCAGAGTAATTGGTCATAAGTATTTTTTCAGCTCATTGAATTGGGAAGTAACAAGAGCCAAAGAAAAAGATTGGTTAGCCCTGGAGCTGCTCCTCCAATGACATGATTTTCCTTACAGGCTTACAGAGATGAGACAGCTGGACATTAGAGAAACCACAGTGCTAATAAGAAGAACACTCCTCTTGCAAGCACATGCCCTTAAACTCCCTTCTTCCTGTATCTCTCTGGTCTTCCATGCATAAATGTTTAATTCCCCATTTTTCCATCAATCAACTTGCTGCTAAAGGGTGGTTCAGTGGATAAAAGCCACCCAGTGTGGTCTGCCCAGACGTCCATAAGCACTCAAGGCACCCGGGAGATCCTAATGAGCTGATGTCAGAACAGGGGGCTTGATTAATGATGCTCTGGGACATCCTGACACCCATATAAAAATGGGAGAGATAAGAGCCCAATGGAGGATGCCAGAGAGTGCTTCTTGAAAGAAAAGAGGTCAAGGTCAGACATATTGGGAAAGCTGCCCAGAAACACAGGACATGGTTTCCTCTGGGGCAGTGTGTCAGCCTGCAAAGGGCAAGAAGACAGTAAGAGTCTATGGCAGACAAGAAAGAGACAAGACAGATGTTGTGAAGGATACAGGAGACAACTGAAATTACCCACAGATAAGGGAGGCAGAGACCGCCTTGGAATTTGTCCTGGAATGTTATGATTTTATTTATCAGGGGATGGACTGCAGTGGATCCCTAGTCTTTTGGAATATTCACTTGGAGTAAGGGATAATAAGCATAGTGGTACTTTGGAGAAGGTGAAGTTCTAAGTTTTCCCAAGTTAGAAAAAAAATATTCTCTATCATGCATATTCTAACTGTAGAGAGTTCTTCACACCAGACAGTGCACTCATTGGCCAAGATAGGAAGAGAAACACGCAAAAGGGGAACAATGAGAAGTCTCTAGTATTTCACCACTTCAGTGTCTCAATCACAGCCCTTCTCCCCAACATACTTCAGTCTGGACTTTGCCACTTTCAGCTTAAAATATCAATATGGTCTTTGATGGACATCCTTGACATCTGCCTAGACTACTAGACTCAGAATATGAGTGACCTCAGAGGTTAGAAAAATGGGTGTTGGGATAAAGTAGTGCAAGGTAGAAGCTTAGCCCTACTTAAAGTTCATTTAAACGAGTCTTTCCAAAAGCTTGTATCAACCCACATTGAGTATGTATAGGTATAAGTATATGTTGACACAGATGCATACAGATACTATCAAAAATATTTATTTATCTGTCACCTATCCATCCATCCATCCATCCATCCATCTTTTTTGTAGTGTACTACACAAATATAGTGATCCTCTTATGCACAAATAAGAATTTGATCATGGTATATTCTAATACTTCCTAGGTATCAACTTTGCAATGCTGTAGGAATTCTTCCCACCTTTAAGTTACCTGAACACTTGGCCGTGGCCTCTTACACTATATATGCTGATGTAAAGCGTACGTCCGGTCTCTTTTCCGGCTGCAAAGTATTCGGTTGCTGTTCCCCATTCCAGCAGTGGATTGTGATCTGTGAGTCCACCCCTAAATAAATAACCCTTTATTATACTCAATTCTGAGCTGTTGTGGGATTTCTTTTAAGTGTCCTTCTTCATTGCAAACTTTTGTCTGTTTGATTGAGTTTGCTCATTCTTCAATAGAAGGAAATACTGATTTTTTAACTTTGCTGTCATAGGACTGTAATTATCGGTAACATCTTTTCATAATTCACTTATGCAATATGTACTTTGAATAATCAAAGCAGTACAGTATCTACGCAAAGGAGTTTCAAGCTTATTGAAAAATTCATCAACGTCACAGACAAATGTCAATGAAACAGGGCAATTTTTATAGTTAGGGAGATAACTTAGTTTTACTGATAGAACTTTCCCAAAGGAACCTCATATAACATTCTCTTATATATGGCAAATAAGGTATGCAAAGAACCAAAGGAAGGATTGATTTGATGAGGTGATTTTCAATAAAAATAAGTTGTAGCAACAAAGAGAGCAATGTCTCTTGAGTCTGCGACTGATTATATATAATTTATCAGTTGGTTGACTGATCATAATCCCAGACCAATACCTCTGGGAACTAATGCTGGGGAGAGAACTATTCTTAGACAACTGCCTCTCTTTCTAAAGTTACAACTGAGTGCCCCGGGCTTTTGTTTTTATTGTGAAGACAAAGTCTGAATTCTTGCTAGACAAAGGTGAGAAATTAAGCATTTGCAAAATGGAATGGCATAGTTGAGAGAAAATTCAACTCTGAGCACAGTAGCAAAGCAAATTGACCACTAGATTTGTGCTTTAGTTTCAGCTTTCCCAGTAATCATAGTTAACAAAATTAATATAAAGTATGCCAGAATCTCAGCTCAGCAAATGAGACTTAATTAATTAATTAGTTAATAAATGAATAAAGACAGGTTATCAAGTTCTGGTAAGATTTTAAGAAACATGCTTTTGTAAATACTATAGAAGAACAAATTTAGCATGAAGGAAATTTTTAATTTAGAATAAATATTTACAAGCAAATCAGTAACAAATAATTATTTATTTAAATTACATAAGATGACAAGTATTGTCCTAAGAATGCTTAACATCTTAGTTGAGGCTTTATAGCCTCTGTGGAGACATATACAACTAAATGTTATTATTAATGCTTACATATAGCATATATATATATTCAACTACATAATCCTTCCCCACATTATTAAAATATTAAACATAAAGTTGTTTCCAAAACTTTGGAGACTGATGCAGCAGAATTGTGATTTTTTTATGCTAGTTTACAACTAGTGGTATTCAAAACAATTAATTTTATTTATTGGGTTTATTTTTAATGTGAAAAATAAGAATATGGAGTCTAATCAAAGAAATAAACTGTTACTTAGAGATAGAAGACAGGGTTTCCTACGTCATAGACCCTGGAAAACACAAAGCTAAAATTTTTTGAAGAGTAAAATTGTAATTGTGCATATGTACCACAAGTTCATGCAGAAGTGAATGGAGGAAAGCCTAAACCACCAAGAAACCAAAATTGTGTCTTCTGGTTGTGAAATTTCATGTGATTCTGTGTTTTGCATTTTTTGTTTTTTAAAATGCAGTTTGTATATGAATTAAATTTTATGATGAGAAAATTATACAATTTAAAACTATAATGTCTAAATAAAATACTAATTAAAGGCTATAAATATAAAGCAAATTAAAAAGGAATAGTTAGGTAAACACTTTCATTATTTAAATTTCCAGGAGTATGAGCTAGTCTGGTTTTGTGTGTATTCTAGTTTAGAAGGAAGGGCAGAGGAGAAAAGAGGGAGTGAAAGAAAGAAAGAAGGGAGAAGAATACAGGGGAAAAGAGAAGAAAGGAAGAAATGGAAGGGGAGGGGGGGCTGGAAAGAAGATAAAGCATGTGAAGGAAAGGGGGTGTGGTGTAACCCTTGTATTCTGGGGAATCCATGAAAAGTTACCAGTGTTAAATATTTTTCAGACATGAGGTAGTTTTCTAGGTTGCTCTTCTGCTGCTATGATAAACAGTATGACCAAATATAACTTGAGGAGAAAAGGGTTTAATGTTGCTTACAGATAACACAGTTCATCACAGAGGCAAAAAAAAAAAAAAAAAAAAAAATCAGCAGGAACGAAAGGCAGGCCTTGAAGCAGAAATCAACTAAGGAATGATGTCTATTGGCTTCCTCCCTCTAGCTTACTCAATTAGCTTTCTTAAAGATCTTAGATCCATCTGACTAGGAATGGTGCTCCGAGGGTAGGCAAGGCCTTCCTATATCAATTGACAACTAAGAACATGCCTCCCACGTGCAGTCACAGACAAATCTCATTTAGACTTTGCTTCATCAGATTTGCATCAAATTCGCAGACAAAGCAAGCTGCAATAGACCTCAAGCTTCGCTGCACATGAGAGTTTCTTGGGGCACATGTGTGTTGGTGTGTGTCTATATGGTATGCTTCTGTGAGAAAGAGGACATATTCATGCAGCACTGTGTGTGTGTGCATGTATGTGTGTGGGACAGAGGTCAATGTTAGGTAATTGCTTTAGTATTGTCTACCTTCATTTTTGAAACAGTATATTACTGAACCTGGAGTTTACTGATGAAGATAGGTCATCTAGATATTGAGTTCTGAGGCCCTCCTGTCTTCTACTCATATACCAAGCACGCTGGGGCTTCAGACAGCTCAGTGGTGCCTGGCTTTGTGTATGTGCTGAGAATCCAAACTCGGGTCCTCAGCATTTTAGGAAGAAGACTCTAGTAAATGATCCATCTTCTGCCCTTCTTGGACCAAGAAATACTATTTCAAATGTCCGTGGCATGCATCTGCCTTGGTTGTGATAGTTTCTTAGCCTGTCCAGTGGATAGTGATGTGTAGACAGAGCAGAAAATCCTTAGATCACATCATTTCAGGTTCAAAGGGCCTCTCCCTAACCTGAGCACCTCTGAGTGCTTTCTTTGGAAGCTGCTCCGCTAGGGTTTGACTGAGCCGCATGTAAACAGGACGGCATTCAGCTCTCATTCCCATGTTACCCTTGATTTTCTGCTCAAGTTTCAGATTACATCCAAAGGACTGTCAGCGTTCTTAGAATTTTAATCCATTGAATATCATCTTTGACTTGAGGTTTTTGATTATTGCTTCAAAGACTAGAATATTTTTCTGGCTCTTGATATTTCACACATTTCTTTCCAAAATGATCCTGAATTTAAAAGTTTATCACAAATTAAATTCACCAACGTATTACATTTTTCTGTCTTTGGTAACTATGAAAACATTATCCATTTCTGTTCTTCTGAATGCCACTTGCTTTGCCTTGCCCAAACATCTTTCATTTCAATGTATGTATTATTTGAGATGTACTGGGTCATAAGAACTTTACACATGACTACCTTTGTGAGAATTTCAAAAAAGTTGCTTTTTTTCCTGCTTGTTGCTGCTGTTCATGTTTTATTTGACTGTAGAGAGGTATTTTATTTTATGAGAGATAAAATTATATAAATAATACATTTAAAGCTTGCAAATATTTTCTCTATCAAGTATCCCATAGAATGTTAATTCTTTTTAAAATATATATACACACACACATGTTTCTATTCTTTATCCATCAGGGATTTATATTGTTTTGTAGATGTGGAGAAGTTATTTAAAATTTCAATCCCTCAAAGATTAGCTAATTTTAAAAATGCCATCTATAAAATGACTCTTTCCCACCAATTACACAATAAAACTTTGAAGTCATATGAATAAATGCACAAATAGATTTCCCTTTCGGTCTCATTGATCTACCGGTCTAATTCTCCAACAATACTATGCTGTCTTAATTTCTGCCACTACATAATATCTTTTTATATCCAAAAGGGCTGTTATCCCCTAATTCTTTAAGTTATTACCTTATATTTTATGTGTGGCTGTATTATATTCTAAAATTAATCTATTACAGGGTTATTTTCTTTTAATAAGATTAAATAAAATGAGTGTGCTTATTTGTGGACAAGAGGGGTGTTACGCATACATGACTACTTTCTGTTAATGTTAAATATGGAACTTTCATGAGATAGTAACTCCTTAGAGATTAAAGCAATATTGATATACTTTATCATGTCTTCTCAGGACTTAGTTATTAATGGTGTCTCTTCAAAAGAAACTTCTTACCAATCAGAGGTGTAAGAATAATGAAGAAACACATTTTTAGCTTCTACTTTCTGCCAGTGTCATTGGGGATACAGGACAATTGTGTATCAATGACTAGCACTGGATTCAGACTTTGTCAGTAAACAAAGCAAACGGTGCCATGATGATCTTGGTGGATAATCTTGCCTTGTGAACAAGTAAAGGGCTGCGGTGATTATTCAGGGCAGTCACGTTGGGGTGCCAGCCTTTCTCCTTGCTCAGTTCAAATATTATTGCTTTTAAATGTCAGCATATCACCACTGTAAGCATGCATACTTATTAAAAGTTCTCTTTCCTGAGACATTTGAGGTAGACACCTTGGAGTAGGATACATATTTAAATTTTAATCAGATTTCTAGGTGAAGCAGTGCTCAGATAACAGCTGAATTATTTCTAAGCAGAGAACTTATTTGAAACTGAATGTTTCCTTGTGTGAGAGACTCTGCAAAGCATTGTCTACAGGGTACCACTTTCAGTCCACATGCACACTCCCTAAGGGAAGAATGCTTCTAAAGTCCTACTGGTGATAGAATTAATTTTCATCAACTTCAATCAACTATATTCATGCCACTAATAATTGTTTAATTTCTTTATGATAGTAAAGAAACATATTTCTGGATGCATATATCTGAGACCTCTGTGAAGATAGACTGAAGAGTGTCCCTTTAAAGATGTCTCCTTCTGTTATTTGCGTCCTCTGGTCTGCCAGGCATTTACAGAACAAAACACCAGTATTCCCCAAGCTAAGTGTCCCACTTTCCTATCTGCTGTGGGACAATGGTCTTGTACTTTGTAAAGATTTCTGTCACTTGTATTTTAATAGAACGTTGATTGGTCAGTAGCCAGGCAGGAGGTATAGGCAGGGAAACCAGGCAGAAAGTAGAGGTGGGGTGACCAGGGAAGAAGTATAGGTGGGGCAATGAGAACAGGAGAATTCTGGGAAGAGGAAACAGTCAGTCTGCAGTTGTCACCCAGATGCAGAGGCAGCAAGATAAGAATACCTCACTGATAAATGTATTAAGACCATATGGCTAACACAGACAAGAATTATGGACTAATTTAAGGTGTAAGAAAGTTAATAAGAAGCCTGAGTTACTAGGCCAACCAGTTTATAATTAATGTAGACCTCTGTGTATTTCTTTGGGACTAAACAGCTGTGGGACCGGGTGGGACAGAAAACTCAGTCAACACCTATCCTCCATGACTCCTTTGTGAGTACTCTGAAATTAGCTTAGCTGCAGCTCAGAGAAACTGAGGGGCAGTTCTTCCCATGGAGAAGAATGCAAAATTAAGATGACCATTTTCCTTTGTTTCCTATTCTGTTTGGGTTTGTATATAGGCACAAGTATATGTCTGCCCAGATGCGTGCCAGAAGTTGATAGTGAGTGGTTTCCTCATTGACTTCCCACCTTAATATTTTGAAATGGTAACTCTTATCAAACCTGAAACTCACAGTTCAATTAGACAGCCTTACAAGAGCAATTAGATAATTTCCTGTCTCAGCCTCTCCCATACTGGGATTATAGGCACTGTTGCTGCACTTGGCTATGCTGATGCTGGGGATCTAAGCTCAAGTCTTCATGTCTATGTGTCAAACACTTTAGTGGCTGAGATGCCTCCCCAGCCTCCATAATAGGGATGCATCACATTTAATGGACCAAATCCTCAACAAAGAAGAATGTCTAGGAAATCTGATTTTCCCTTCACAGAGAAATGCCTGAACCACATCTGGGAAGTGGGGGGTGTACCCTCAACATCCATTCCTAACATCACTGTGCCCTTGACACATGTCAGCTTTCTATTTATCAGTAAATGACAGGAAGCCAGAACTTTAAAATTCTTGCTCTCTCATTCCTCTGCTACCTCTTAGGTTATAGCTTTTCAGTGTCTGATTTAATCTGCCTTTGAATCTCTATGAGAATGAGGAAGCGACTTGTCCTAACAGTGCTTGCAAAAATCTCATTTCTCTTGGGTCTGCTTGAGAGAGGAAGGAGAGTCTAGGCCAAAGTTCTGCTCTCTAAGGAGAACTTAGGTAACAGAACTTGGGAAGAGGATTTGATGTCAGGCAAGATCAACATCCAATCAGTACAAAATCATTTCCTGACTCCAGCTGACCATGCACTTTTCTTTGTAGCTGCAACTTCATTAAATGAAGGACTGGGTTTGCAGCAAGAAAAGGTCAACATTTCCATTTGGGCATTCAAACATCTCCAAGATGGGTTTGAAGCTTTCATGTTCTATTGATTCAGCCATCCCCATGCTGAGCACAGAACTTTGCCCAAAATAGATGGACTACGTCAATCAAAGCTCACCAGTTGGGCTACTTACTTTCTGCTTGATTCACAGGGCTACCAAATATCGTGTTGAAGGGGACAAAGGTAATCCTACTGTGGTATAAATCTGCAAATGAAGCTTTCATCCCCAATGCATTACTTGCACTGAAATGTTGCAGAGTGCTTTGAAATTACAAGAAAAAAATAGCTCTGCTTTCATTTGCCCTTGTTTACTAAAGACTCACTATACAGATAAATACTAAATTAGGGGCCTGCAGAGGAGATGCTGATTTTCCTGGAGAATGAAGTGCTGAAGGACATAGAAATAGAAGGCTTTTGCTGACCAGGAAATAACGCATCTCTCATTTTGAACCTAACAGAGGATGTTGACATTTATGCATGCAAAGATAGAGGACAGTTTCCTGATAGAAGGACAGGCCATTTGGTTATAAGTTGTAGTAAAAGGAGCGGGTGGGCCGCGGTCCCAGCCACCCTTGGTTGTGTCCTGCCACCCGGCTCCTGGTGCCCGGCTAGCTTATACCGGAAATAATTACACAGAAACTGTATCCATTGAAATACTGCCTGGCCCATTATATACAGCCCCTTATTGGCTAACTCTCACATATTATTTTAACCCATCTCCATTAATGTGTATCGCCACTTGACTGTGGCTTAGTGGCATGAGTCTAACCAGTGTCCTTTTTGGGCAGGAGAAACATGGCAGCTGCCAATTTACCTTCTTCCCAGCATTCCATTCTCTTTTCCCCACCTATCAAGTCCTGCCCTATCAAAAGACCAAGGCAGTTTCTTTATTCAACCAATGAAAGCAATACATAGAAGGAAGGACCTCCTATACCATTTTTCCTTTTTTGTTTAAACAAAAAAGGCTTTTATTTTAACATAGTAAAATTATAAATAACAAAGCAGTTATCAAGTAAGAATTACATTTACAATATTTATATTTATTTTATCTTTTATTATAACAAAGGAAAATGATAACTATAACTATCTATTTTTTAACTCCATCAAAGACTCAAGAAGGATATAATATTACCTAAGTAAACAAGAAGCAAGCAATTTTTAAAACTCTAGAAGTGACAGAGACATCTTCCTGCCTGGACAGTCATTCAAAGTTCTTATGTACTGTTGGGGCATCCATCTTTAGTCTACAGGACCATATTATTTAGTAGACATTTTTATGAAGTAGGAAAATTCAAAGACAGTTTAGTCACTTTTTGTTTGTATCCTGTAGAATGTCTTGTAGACTCTTTTATGAAATAGGAACCCTGAAGGATCATCTCACCTTTAGGCAAGTTTAGCAGTTCTGTCTCTGTGGGTTTTTTGTGTTTAGTTTATGTAACAGTCCATGCAAGAGCAGTTTTTTTCCCAAATGGATAACCAACTCCATAAGGAGCCTCTTTGATGTCCATCTTTTTCTTGAAGTAGATTGGTGTTGCCAGGAGTAGACATGTCTCGTTGTCACGAAAAGCCCTAAGTTAGTTATTAAAACATTAAATGCCATATTTTGTCATCTTTGAAAGATATGAAATATGTCTATCTAACTGAAATATACCTCTATATATCTAGAAAATCTAACATGACTACAAGCTTGACTATTATCGATGATTATCCATTAACAACCTATATTTCCTAATTATGCATTACATTTTTTAAATGAACTACACAATCACAAAGCCTTAATCAAGAGCAGAAATATACATATAACGAGATTGACCTTAAATTTATATCAACAAAGCAAGATTCATACCAATGCAAATTAATTATATCTATATCATCTCCCCCCTTAAATGTAAAAGAACATTTATAAACAATATTTGGGAATATGGGTGTAGTTTTTTTAAACTTTTTTTGTTGTATGGGAGAGCTGTTAATCAGGTCTTTTATGGTGTATTTTGTTATTAGGTTTATCTCATTTGACAGTTGAGTGAAGTAATTTTTTGAAGGTGATCACAGTGACCTTTAGGAGGGTGTGGTCTGTGAAACCATATTATTGGTCTGGAAGTAATTTACAGGTTTTTACCTTTTGTGAAAACAAAAGAAGAACCTCTTTTTTTTTAAAGCATCATATCCTTAGAACCAAATTTAGAAGTCATTATATCTTTATAATAATATCCATGTTGGTTTAGCTTGGCAGTCCATACAATGAAAGTCTCTCTGTACTTAGCTCCTTTACAGTTAAAAAATTTAAGGAAAACACAATAAAATACATAATTTAGACATTATGTGAATTTTTATTTTTATGTGGCTTATTTTTTAATTTATGACTTTTGTATTTTGTCTCTTTAAAGACTTTGCCCTTTTTTTAAAGTAGTAACTTTATTTTATGA
>PVIU01033978.1:0-11907 GCA_004026605.1 Ondatra zibethicus
AGCTGGGGAGGCTGGGGAGCTGGGTGTTGATGAGCTTGGCCTACCTTGTCCCTGTGTGATAAGCAGAAGCTGAATAGTGACCTGATTTATTTCTACCCATACAGAGCCACGACGCTGGCAATTGTTCTAACCTCATGGAGGAGACCAAGTAAGCGTTCTCTGCTGAGGGAGTCAGGGCCTCTGCCCGTGAGCCAGGTTCCCATCCAGCCACCTGCACCCCTGACCCTCTGTCTCCTTCCTTAGGACTTTCTCATCAACTGAGAGTCTGCAACAACTTTCTCAACAGCTCAATGGTCTTGTGTCTGAGGTACTGCAGGATTGGGGTCCAGAGAGAAGGTAGAGGGGAAAGAAAAGCATGGTAGAAGCTGAAGCAGGGATTCTCAGGAGACTGACTCATGAGAGGATCCGGTCAGACCCAGAGAAGACAGATTTGGACCCTGATGGGTGATGTCATTTTTATCCTGGTGTAGAAAGTGTGAGATGACAGCTGTTGGGGGGCAGGGGCTGAGCCATGGCGGGATGAGAACCATGAGGAGTGTGAGAGGAGAGGTCCAAGGTCGGCAGGAAAGCAGATTCTGCTAGTTGAGGGGGAAGTAAGGAGGCTGGAGGGATTAGACATTGAGGGTGACAGAGCATCTCCATGTGAGATGTTGTTTCTCCTAGACTACATCCTACATCAACGGGGAGGGCCTCGCATCTTCCAACACAAAGGCCTGGACCATAGAATACATGAGACCCTGCCTCAAGATGCCATGGCAGTGGGGGGAGGTGGGAGCTGAGAATGTAGCTCAGTGGTTACAATCTTGTCTACTGGGCTGCAGGCTCTGGGTTCAATTCACGGCACCAAATAAGAAAAAGTTATGTCAAACCAGGTGGTGGCAGCACACGCCTTTAATCAACAGAGGCAGGCGGATCTCTGAGTTCAAGGCCAACCTGATCTACAAAAGCTAGTTCCCAAGACAGGCTCCAAAACTACAGAGAAACCCTGTCTCAAAAGACAAAACAAAACAAAAAAGTTATGTCATGGGATTACAAGAGTATGCTTGAGACACTTAGGGGACATCCAGGGAGGAGAAACGCAGGCGTCAGACAGAGAGCAGCACTGTGCGCAGTCTTGGCTGGAGACTGTGCAGAAGCCAGAGACAGGATTCCCTGGACCCAGGACTCAGGAATTCTGTTTAGTTAAACGTGGGTAATGACAGGCAGGCTGCTCCATTCAGACCCTTGGTATGAGACAAGAACCTCACCTAGTCACATCCTAGCCAGGCTCTGCATTTGAATCAAGTAAGTACCAAGGGCATTGGAAGGAAAACATCTCTAGTTCTGTGTGAGCACAGCTTTCTCATGTGCCATCCATGACAGGCGCTAGCCTCAAGAGGGCAGTGTCTGCTCAGAGATATGCCCAACAACTGGGCGGTATCCCTTCCTTGGGCCCCCTGGGTTGGGTAGGTACAGGTCTGCCAGGCTACCGGCCACAAGCTGGATCTCTCAGCTTCCCTCCCAGGAGTCTGAAGAGACCAGTAACAAACAGAAGGAAACAAGAGGTTGACGGAAAAGGCACGGACACACAAACACCTCTTCATTAGAGCTGGTGTGAACTGTGCTTGAAAATATTTCAGAGCCGATGGTTCACACCTGCAATCCTAACTCCAGGGCCTGAGGCAGGAAGAACCAGCCCTGCCCTTCTTACGTAGCAAGGCCCTGGCCAAAAAAAATGAATTATCCCAACTGAGTGCTAAGGAAGATTGATTGCCTCTGCCCAGAGATCAAGACCAGCCTGCATAGCATGTAGAGAACCTGTCTCAAAATGTAATAGTTGGGCTGGAGTTTAGTCCAAAGCCTATAGGCCCAGCATCCCTCGAAGGGATGCCTTAGTGCTTAAGAATACTTGCTGCCCTTCCAGAGAAAAAGGGCTCAGCTCCCAGCACCAAGGAATTTCCTCCAGCTCCAAGGAATTTCTCACCCTCTTCTGGCCTCTGTGGGCACTGAATACATGTATACAAACCCATATATATTTTTTCACTAAAATTTTTTCTTTAAATATGAAAATTTTTGCATGTCTCATACTGAACCTATGGAGCTCCAAACAAAAGTATAATACAATCTCCACACATCCCAGATAACCAGAAGGTGTCATTTCTGAGTGGTGTGAGGTGGAACCATCAGATCTCACCCTACGCAGTCTTTCTTGCCAGAGAGGCACATTCCAGGGACAGTGAGAAGAGGGCCAGGCCACGCAGCCAGTGTCTTGTAGAGAGGAGGAGGTGGAGCCTCCAAGCCTGGTCACCTGGAGGCACGGTGAGTAAAGGTCCTTGTCAGGTAGGCAGAGGAGGTGAAAGGTGACAGTCACACACCCAAATCAATTACCAGCTGAAGGCTTCAGCAGACATGGTTGCGAACTGCAATCGCCACATTTCCACAGCTCTGTGGCTCAGCTGGCGTCTCAGCTGAGACACCCCACAGGCCACAACAATGCAGTAAGACCCTGTGCGGAACTCCACTCCCAGAATGAGCCAGCTGAGGTCCAGAGCGTGAGGCACACTACATCGATGCCATAGCTGCCTGGGTGTGGTGACTCACGCCTTTAATCCAGCACTCGGGAGGCAGAGGCAGGCGGATCTCTGAGTTTGAGGACAGTCTGGTCTACATAGCATATTCCAGGAGAACCAGGGCTATATAACAAGACCCTTTATTTGGAACGGGGTCTATTGGGATAGGTTCTAACACAGCCCAGGATGACCTTGAACTCCTTATCCTCCTGCCTCCGTCTCCCAAGTGCTGGAACCATGCCCAGATGCCTAGTTTCCTTGTAAAGGAAGCGGGGCATGGAGGGAGGAAGGATCCGCAATTTCTCTGGGCCCTTAGGTGTGAGGTCTTAGCCGCGAACCTCTGCCATGCTTTCTGGAAGTTGTGTCTGGGGGCTAGAGGGACAGCACAGCAGTGAAGTGCACTGGCGATCTCCCGAAGCTCAGTTGCCACCTGCTGCTCTTCTGACATGGCCACCAACTATATTCTATGGCTGCTCTTACAGGGTACCGAGTTCCATTGCCAGCACTCACATGGTGGCTCACAACTGCTGATAACTCCAGTTCTAGTGTGTAAACCTCTAGTGTCTATGCATGCTCCCACACAGGCAAGCCTACACACACCACAAATTTTTTGAAGATTTATTTTGTAGTGTGTGTGTGTGTGTGTGTGTGTGTGTGTGTGTGTGTGCGCGCGCGCGCGTGTGTGTGTGCGTGTGAAGGTATGCACTGTGTATATAGGTACCCGTGGGGGACAGAGCTTGTCATCTTAGGTGCATGCTGCCACACTGGCTTTAACATGGGTGCTGGGGATCTGAACTCAGGTCCTCAAGCTTGTATTGCGAGCACTTTCCCTACTGAGCCTTGCCTCCAGTTTCAGAGTTTTACAGGTGCCAAGCAAACATCTTATTGCTGAGGGACTCCCCGGGTTTCTTTTTAATTCTCACTTTGAGAGAGCATCTTGCTAAGTTGCCAACGCTGTTCTTGAACTCACCCCATAGCACAGGCTGGCCTCGAATGTGTGATCGTCCTGCCTCAGGCTCATCCAGGCCTATTCCACCAGGCCAGCTTCTGTGGGCGTTGATCTGTAGAACTAGGTATTGAACCAAGGCCTTGTGCTTGCCACGCTGTACTACTGAACTAAACCCCCAGCCATTTTTCATTTTTATTTTGAGACTGGGCAGGGTCTTGAACTCACTCTGTCGTCCAAGCTGCTCTTAGATTTATGATCGTCTTGTCTCAGCCTTCCAAGTAGCCAGAATTATAGTCTGTGCCACCAGGCCCAGGCTCCCTAGGTGCTGACAGCACCTTTCACCTCTGCTGCATAGTCTTTGGTATCTTTATAAACCGGCTTCCAGCCTCCAAACACAGAGCTGCCTGATGCTCAGGGCCAGTACCGGCTCAACTCTCCACCACCCAAAAGAGATTTGATTGTGCTGCTCCCACGCCACCCCACAGGCCCTGGGGTTTCTTGGCTGCCTTCCTTACCCTGGAGTTGACTTGCTCCACCACCCTCCCCCTGGCACCAGCAAACCTGCCCAGCTGGTTTGCCAGGGAAGAGCCAGGCCTGTTTTGTCACTGTTGGGGCTCTTCTGATTTCTGATTTACCAGGACTTGAAAAAGTACATGGAGGGGGTCAGAAGTGGAACCATACAAGAAAAAGAACCACAACCTGCTCTGCAGACTCCGAGGGGGCTGGGAGGTTCTCTGTCAGTCCCAGATTGACTAATCACACCCTGGCCACCCACTTGTGATGCTTGTCTCAGCCTCCGCCACCTCACAGAATTCTCGGCCACCATCTCTGCCAAACCAGACCTTAGGTGTGACTAACATCTGCCCGCCTGTCAGTCAGCCTATCTCTGGGAGAAGGCCTGATCTCTGACCAGAATAATCAGGGTGGGGTCAGTCGAAGGTGAGCAGAGGCTCAAGGGAAGTAGGATGCTGACATGGTGAATATGGATTTGTTTGCTTTCCTAGTTTTTGAAAATGTGTCCCAATGTAGCCCAGTCAATCCTCTTGCCTCAGACTCTTGAGAACTAGAATTACTGGTATGGGCCACCATTCCTGAAGTGATGGTTAATCTTGTCAACTTGGTTACTTAGGATCATCATGGAAACAGGCCTGTGTCTGAGGGGGGATTTCCAGAAAGGTTGTTTTTTTTCTTTAAGTTTACATATATGGGTGCTCTATTCGTGTGTATACCTGCGTTACAGAAGAGGGCACCAGATCTCACTACAGATGGTGTGAGCAACCATGTGGGTGCTGGGAATTGAGCTCAGGACTTCTGGAAGAGCAGCCAGAGCTCTTGACCACTGAGCCATCTCTCCAGCCTCTTCCATAAAAGGTTAACTGCTGGATGGAAGACCTACCATGAATGTGGGCAGTGCCATCTCATCTGCTTTGGCTGAGGGGACAGGGGTGTCCTAGACAGGGGAAAGATGAACTCAGCAGTCACCCCTCTCTGCTGACTGAGGATGCAGTGGGACCAGCCACCTCACAGTCCCACCACCATACCCCCAGGCCATGATGGCCTATACCCTCAAACTGTGAACAAAAATAAACCTTCGCCTAAGTTGTTTCAGTCAAGGCCTCAGACTCCCAGAGCCCAGCTTGCCTCTGCTCTGGAGGGCCAGGGTTGAGGGTATGTATCACCGTGCCACCTCTTAGTGGCTTTTCTCAGGCATTCTGTCACAATGAGGAAGACTGTCACAGCTTTTAGCTTGCTCACTTGTGGCTGAAGCCACTGCTCAGCGTGGAATGGAGACACAGGGACAGCGATGAGGGCTTCATCTCACCATCTATAAAAGATGCCTAAGGAGGCCACTTCAGGCTGCCTTAGTGAGTGCACAGACACTGGTAAATGTCAGCTTAGGGTTAAGACGGTGACAGAGTGTATTCTAAGTACATTTCAGGCCCTGGGGCAATGACTGTGGGATCTTAGTGAGCCAACAGCCCAGAGCCAGGGAGAAGTGAGATGGGAGTGGGCTGAGACATGAAGCTACAGGATCCAATGGCCATTCAGACTTATTATTTATTCAATCACTTGTTCATTCATTCATTCACCAAATTTTTGTGCTTTTTTGTTTTTCTTTTTTTTTTTTCTGGTTTTTCGAGATAGGGTTTTTCTGTGTAACAGCCCTAGCTGTCCTGGAACTAGCTCTGTAGACCAGGCAGGCCTCGAACTCACAGAGTTCTGTGAGTTCTGCCTTTGCCTCCTGAGTGCTGGGATTAAATGTGTGCATCACCACAGCCTGGCTTTCTCATTCATCAAACTTTTTAAAAATTTATTTTAACAGTTATGTATGTGTGTGTCATGTGTACATGGGTCCTGATGCCCACAGAGACCAGTTCCCCCTGAAGGATAGGTAGTTGTAGGCTGTCTTACATCACCAAATGGGTCTTCCACAAGAGCATAAGTGTTCTTAACCTCTGAGCCATCTCTCCAGCTCCTCACCAAGTTCTGGTCCACAGAAGAGCAGCTTTCAAGGGAAGAGGATCTGAGCTTGCACAGGTTAAGTAACAAGTGATGGAAATGGAGATGTCAGGCTGGTGGGACACAGCTGCATTCCCAGCACTTGGGAAGTGGAGGCAGAAGGATCACAAATTTAAGAACAGCCTGGGCTACACAAGATCCTGTCTCAAAAAAACAAATTTAACCAACCAAAGTAAAAGAAGAGCACACATTAAAACAGCCCATAGTTGGGGCAAGAAGTTCATGCTAGGAAGGTGACCACACTAGAGGTAGAAAGGTCCCAAACCTAGGGCCACACCCCTCCTCCACACGACATGTCACCCGGGCAGGTGACTGGCAAACTTGGAAGTGGATGAGTTCGTTAATGTGTTTGCTGGTGTTTTTTGTTGTTTGTTGTTGCTTTTTTTTAAAAAAAAAATATTTTTTCAAGATAAAAATACATGTATGTGTGTTTCTGTGTGGGGGTGTATTCACTTATGTATAGATGCCCTCAGAGGCCAGAAGAGGGTATCTGATCCCCTCGAGCAGAAGTTCCAAGCGGTTGTGAACCACTCAAGGTAAGAAGCCCAACTTAAGCCAGGTAGGGGTGGCACATGCCTGTAATCCCAGCACTCTGGGGACAGAAGCATGTGGATCTCTGTGAATTCCAGGCCAGCATGAACTACAAAAAGAAACCCAATTTAGGTGGGCTGTGGTGGCACATATCTTCCAGTCCAGCACTTGGGAGAGGGAGAGGCCAGCACAGTCTGTATGAAAAATTCCAGGTCAGCCAGCCATGTTTACATAGTGAGGCCCCATCTAAAATAAAGTCTAAGGTGGGCGGTGGTGGCGCACACCTTTAATCCTAGCACTTGGGAGGCAGAGGTAGGTGGATCTTTGAGTTCAAGGCCAGCCTGGTCTACAGAGTAAATTCCAGGATACACAGAGAGACCCTGCCCTCCCCCTAAATAGTCTAGGGACTAGGGAAGTGGCCCAGCAGTTAAAGAACTTATCACCAAAGCAGTCAATGTGAGGCCAGAGTTTGGATCCCCAGAACACTACCATGACTGTGGTGACCCTCCTGTAATCCCAGTGCACAAGCACACTCTGATGGCAGCTGGCTGGACAGACCAGCTGGGTTGCTCTTTGTGCCCTGCCTACGGGATCACAGTGTAGGTGGAGAGCCCTGTGTGCAGCATCCCTGACCTCCATGGCAAACTGGCTGAGGCTCCACACCCAGGAGCACTTGCTCACTGCTCTGGCCAGGATCCAGGGGGCTCTGAGCCGAAGTTATGCTCTTCTTTGGGACCCATATGTAGGAGATACACAGGTTAAACCGAGGTCAATCATACCACCTGCTCTGAACCACGCAGTGAATAACCCACACGATACACAAACAGCAATTAGCACCCACCCAAGGTCCTTGGTTAAAGACAGCTGGTGTCATTAATAACAGTGTCGTCACCTGAGTGTTCTCCAAGCCATCCCAGCCTGCTGATAACAAGATCAGCAAGGCCAATGTGACAGACCCTCAGAACAGCCACGGTCAGGTTAGCTCTGAGTCTGGGCTCACATTAAGTCAAATGCACAGAAGTTGCCGCAGGTCATCAGGGCTTCCGAGTCAATAGCTGGGGTTCCAGGCCACCACCTACGAGAACAGCTAACCCTAACCCATCAGGTTTGAAAAGCCTCAGGGAGCCTTACTTCCCAGGCATGGAGCCACTCCAACAGCTCGGCCTTTCCCAGCCGAATCGCCTTTATCTCCCGGCTCCGTTCACTGCCTCAGAATCAGCTCTTATGGCTACTGAACGCTGCTGCCTTCTCTCTCCTGCACTGGGCTTTGGTGGTCTTGTGCGCTGACACATCCCCAGAGCCCACAAGAGTAGTAAGTACTGACTAGCCATGTGTCCATTCGCAAGGACTGACTAGAGTCCAGGCCTTTGAGAAAGTTACTCATCATAGAGCAACAGTTGCTCAATAGAAAGGAAGTTGCCCAAGGAAGGAAGAGGTCAGAGCTACATAGATAGCTTCTCAAAATGGCCCAATTCTCTAATCACCCTGAAGGCCCTGCGTAAATGCGTATTTCCCTAGGCCTGATGGGAAAGTGGGAAACAGCCATGAATTATTGCTAAATTCAGGAAGCAAGTTGCAATGTACACATATACAAATTATATATGCCATTTTGGTAAAAACAAAACACTGGCCACTGGGGCTGGGCACGGTGGTGGATTGTAACATGAAAGGTCTGCTTGTAGGGGTTTCTGTCCAGCCTGGTCCCCACAGTCATTAGGTCCCAAAGAAAATCACACAGAGTCTGTTAGGTAAGAAACTGATTGGCCCATTAGTTCAGGCTTCTATTAGCTCTTGTAGCTTATACTAACCCATTATCCTTATCTGTGTTAGTCACATGACTCAGTACCTTTTTCAGCGGGGCAGGTCACATCCTGCTTCTTAGGTGGTCTCGGCTGAACTGGCGAGGGAGCTTCCTGCTTCCCAGAATTCTCCTATTCTCCTTGCTCCGCCTCTACTTCCTGTCTGGTTGTCCCACCTATACATCCTGGCTAATGGCCAATCAGCATTTATTTAAATCATGATTGACAGAATACAGACAATTCTCCCGCACCAGTGGATGACCTTAATCTCCAGAGGCAAAGGCAAGTAGGTAGATCTCTGTGAATTCAAGGTCAGTCTGGTCTGCATAGCAACTTCCTGGACAGCCAGGGTAACATAGAGAAACCTTGTCTGAAAAAAACCAAACCAAACCAAAACTTGCTATGGGACTCACTGGTAACTCAGTGTTAGAGCATGCGCTTAGCATGTGTAAGTGCTATTCATCCATACAATATATGCACACCAAACACAATACATTCTATTTGCTGTTGTGGTATGTGTACCTGCATGCCACAGTGAGTGTGTGGAGCTCAGAGAACAACTGGACAAGGCCATTTTCTCCTCCTGCCACATGGTTCTTGGGATTATAGTCACACTTTGCTTATGGAGCCATCCCAAGAGCCCAGCCTGGATTTCTGCCATCCTCTACTCTAGCCTCTGTCTCCACGGCAGCCGGGATTAGACGCTGCACTGCCATGCCCAGCTAGATTTTATTTGGACAAGTAAAAGCAAACTGCTTATTTTTTTATTTTTTAAAAATATTTATTTATTATATATACAATATTCTGTCTGTATGTCTGCAGGCCAGAAGAGGGCACCAGACCTCATTACAGATGGTTGTGAGCCACCATGTGGTTGCTGGGAATTGAACTCAGGACCTTTGGAAGAGCAGGCAATGCTCTTAACCATTGAGCCATCTCTCCAGCCTGGGCTGGCTTTATTTATCCATCCTTTATGGGACAGGATCTCATGTAGCCCATGCTGGCCTCCAACTGCACACCTGAGGAGTACCGAGAAGATAGATGTGAATTACCAAACCCAGTCTTTACACTCGAACTCACTGGGGAAATGTGCTGAAATGTAGGTTTCTAGGGGAAACCTCAGACTGGAGTCAGAATCCAAAGGTTAGCACTTGAGTATTCTTTTGGGTTCTGTTGTTTTGAGACAATGTCTCTTTTAGGATTTCTTGAATTCATGTATATGTTTGTGTGTTTGGCTATGTATGGCACATGTGTGTAGTGGCCCATGGAAGCCAGAAGAGTCCATTAAATCCTTTGGAACTGGAGTTACAGATGGTTGCAAGCAACCCAACATGGATGCTAAGTGAACTCAGGTCCTCTGGAAGAACAGCCTGGTTTTGTTTTTTTTTTATATTTATTTTTTATTATGAATACAGTATTCTGCCTGCAGGCCAGAAGAGGACACCAGATCTCAATGCAGATGGTTGTGAGCCACCATATGGTTGTTGGAAATTGAACTCAAGACCTCTGGAAGAACAGTCAGTACTCTTAACCTCTGAGCCATCTCCCCGCAGCTCAACAGACTTTTTTTTTTTTTTTTTCTGAGACAAGGGCACTGACTGTCCTTGAAGTCATGATTCTTTTGGCTCAGTTTGTACTGCAGCATCAGGACTGCAGGTGCATGTCACCTCACCCAGCACTAACCTGCTATTTTCAGATGTTATCGATGGTACAAAGGTACCCAGCTCTGGTAATGTGGAAGTGTGTCCATGACTGCGTTGCCGAGCATGGCTGGCCAAAGTCCATTGCCTAGTCCACTTCCTTAGCTGCGTCTTGCTATCTTTGTTCTGTCCTTGAGCCTCACCCAGGAGATACTGTACTAAGCTTTCTCATCTCTGGGCTCCTCTTGGCTGTGACATTTGCTTAGTCTGTCCCTGCATTAGACATGGCTCAGGTACTTCGCTTGCTGCCCCTTCACTGGAGCCTCTTGCTTATCTGATGATAGATGGTTATGGGTTATGGGTCACTGCAGGGATTGCAGAAGGGGCCAGTGTTGCCACACGCCATCCGGCAGCGTGACTTATGTCATCGGCTTGACTGGCTGAGGTTCTGCTTGTCAGGTATCTAACTAGCAGATCATTTATGCCACAAAAACAAGAGCCGGAGGGAAGGCCTGATTCTGCGACTTTCTGTCACAGCCCTGGCTCTGAAGTCAGTGTTTACGACTCACATCCACTGTACCATGGCACCTGACACCCAACTTCATCTGCCCACAGTAACCTCATAAGACAGGCAAAGCTGTTATCCCGTTCCATGGATGGGGAAGTTTGAGTGTGTGAGGTCTCCCAGCCAGGAGCCTGTTAAGCACCCATTGCTTGGGGCTGCAAGCTGCCTTGGAGGCCATCAGGGGAGTGTAACATGTCATGGTGGTCAGGGCCAGTTTCTACAGGTGACCCATAGCCACATGGAAAGCATGGACAAGACACATGCCAGCACTTCTCTTTGAGGGTGAGGATGAGGGGGGAAATGTGGGCACGGGCTCCTTTCAGACCTAGGGGCACAGAAGCAAGCTAATGGGAGTGAAACTGGTACAGTAGCTCACACCTGTGAAGCCAGCGCTCAGGAGGCTGAGGCAGGAGGATTGTTGTGAGTTTAGGCAAGCCTGAGGGACAGAGTTGGTGACAGTGATGCCCTGTATGATGACCTTAGCCCTCAGCTCAGATCATTCTAAAAAGCTGGGAAAGGTGTACTTGTGAGCCCAGCTAGCTCCAGAAAGGTAGAGACACAAAGATCTTTGGGGCTTCCTGGCCATCCAGTCTGGCTGAACTGGTGATTCTAGGTTCACTGAGTTCCTGTCTCCAAAAGCAAAACAGGGAACATCTGAGGAGGAGATAATGCGACCTCTGGCCTCCAAACACATGCACCTTCCCCTCATTAGGACTTGTTTTGCTGTTTGCTGGTTCAAGCTCACGGTATAACTGAAGACAACCTTGAACTCCTAATCATGCTGCCTATCAATGTTGGGATGACAGGCTTTCTCCAAATACAAGATATTTTTCCAAACATAAGGTAACACCAGTCAAAGCAAGCCAAAAAGTATCTCTCTGTGGGTCCAAAGCATCTATAGCACAGAAATATGAACCTAACGAGAAAATGGCTTTTTAAAAGAAATCCTGAGGTGGAGAGCGGGGTTATTAATGTTAACGATATTTGAAAACCCACAGAAAAACTCATTTGATACGCTTACTAAAAAATATAATTAAGCCAGGTGTGGTGGTGCATGCCTTTAATCCCAGCACTTGGGAGGCAGAGGCAGGTGGACCTCTGTGAGTTCAAGGCTAGCGTAGTCTACAAAGTGAGTTCCAGGGCAGCCAGTAATAGAGAAATCCTGTTTCAGAAAATAACAATTAAAAATTATATATAAACACACACACATATATGCATATTTAAGAAGAGACACACACGCAAACACTCGCACATATAAAAGCAAACCTTTTCAAAGTAATTTTGGGCTTTTTATTTTAGAGATGGGTTTCATGTAGCTTAGAACTCATTATGTAGCCAAAGATGACCTTGAATT
>PVIU01033979.1:0-11838 GCA_004026605.1 Ondatra zibethicus
CTGGTGGGGTGTGGGGCTGTTAGGTCCCCATGGCCTGTGTCGTGCCTGTAGGCAGCACCAAGGACAGTGTTTTCAACAAGGAATTGTTGAGATCAAGCTGTGTCCCAACATAAGTGACTCCATATTGCATAAAACAGTAGTTTTTCAGGTTGTGTGTTGTCCAGAGAGACTCCACTTTATGAGTAGTCTTTGACTTCATTCTGGGAATGAAGGAAGACTGTGCCTGGGTGCACATATGAGTGGCACCATCTGTCCAGCACCACATTGATAAATAGCTTGCTCTGGGAGTGGAAAGGGTACACCCTAGTTTTATTAGAGTTAAGTGAAACCATGGGGGCACATAGGTAGATTCTAATCATACCAGGGAATCCAGGCCCAAGAATTCACCAGACAAACCAGACCAAGGAAAGAGTGGAAATCCCTCATCTAGACACTGTAAAGAGGTATTGACTTTGCATAGTGATGGTAATCACCCTCCCCCCTACAAACACATGCACACGCCCCAACCTGTCATCTGATCACTTGGCTCAGTGATTAAGAGTACTTGCTGCTCTTCCAGAGGCTAAGTTTGGTTCCCAGCACCTATATTGGATGGCTCACAACTAATTCTTATGTGAGATCCAACTCCAGGAGATCAGCACTCTCTTCTGGCCTCTCCAGACACCAGGAACACATGTGCACATGTGTGTACATACACAAAAAAGTTTTTTTTTAATACTTGTTGTTGAGCCCTTTATAGACAAAGCTTGCTGAACAAGCCTCAGGCCCGATCAGTGAAGTCCTCTGGCTCAGAGTGGAGTTTAAGGGCAGGGTCTTCATCTCTGTGACACTCCACCCACCCACCTCAGCTTCTGTGCTTTCCCTGAGAGGGCTTTTGCTTCATCCACAGTGCTGCTTCTGGTTTTGTTTGTTTGTTTGTTTGTTTGAGCCTTAGCTGAAACTGTCTATGTAGAACAGACCAGCTATAAGTCACAGAGATCTGTTTGTGTCTGCCTCCTGAGGGCTGGTGTAAGGGTGTGGGCCAGCACTCCAGGCCTCACTCTGTATGTTGGGATGTTGTCTCTAGATCCTTTGGGTCCTAAACATTCTTCCCCATAAAAACAGATGGAGCTCAGCTTCACAAACTGTGGGGTGTGGGGTAGGTAGAAAATTGAGAACAGAACAGGTTCGGGACTCACAAGGACAAAGTGTTCATTCAAAATTAAGTGTGTTGTGAATCCATGATGTTTCTGGCGAGGCCAGCACATGATCTTTTCTTTTAATTTACATGAGTGTTGTGTGTTTGTATGGTGGGGGGGTGGGTAGGGTGTGTGTGGCGGGTGTAGTATGTCTCATGTGCGGGTATGTGGTGTGTGTGTGTGGTGTGGGGGTGGAGTGTGTGTGTGGTGTGGGGGTGGAGTGTGTGTGTGGTGTGGGGGTGGAGTGTGTGTGTGTGATGTGTATGTGGGGTGTGACACACGGCACATGTGGAAGTCAAAAGACGTCCTGGCACAGTTGGTTCCCTCCTGCCTTCCTGTGAGTCCCAGGACAACTCAGGGCTCCAGGCTTTATTACAGCAAGTTCCTTAACCTACTTAGCCATCTCTTCAGCCTAGTAATTTTCTCATTTCTAAGAAGTGGTAAAATTATATGTACACTGAGGAATTGTTTTAAAATAATTTTATTTATGTAAATTTTTAATGTTACATTAAGTATCAGCGAATGTTTGATATGCATATCTATTTTTTTCCGACAGCAGGTGGAAGGTGAGCTTGGCAGGGGTGGGATAAGAATGTGCATCTCTCTGTGTATCTGTGCATCTGGAGTTGTGGTAGGGTTTCTCGTGTTAAAGGAGAGTCGATTGTAGAAAAACATTATGCTTATTCTAGAGCACTCCCTGCCTGTGGGCCAGCAGTTGGGGACAATCTCAGTCTTTGAGGACAATCTAATCCATTCAAATGGGATAAAGGTGGCCACCATGGGGTCACTCCCTGGTCTCCTCTCTCAGATAAGAGGGGTATAAACTGTGGGCACGAATCAACGTCCCCTCCATTTCTTCTCCAGAACATTGCCAGGCTGTGCTCATGACAGCCCACAGATCTCCGCACACAGCCCTGTGTGTGCTCACATTTCAGATGGTGTGGTCTCCATGCGATATGGACATTGCTTTCATTGCTGTGAGGACTGATCTGACGCCATGTTGGGGTATACTCACACACAGGATAGCAGGATAGGCAACCCATTTCTGCCATTATAACGCTTTTGAGGTGAACAGTATGGTTTCAGGGAGAGGTGGACATGGCCTTGCTGTTAGGGGTGGAAAGCCGTGGGGCCTACTGGCCTGATTGGGGGTATGGGGGTCTATCCTCAACTAGCACCAGGGACCAAGGACAGTACACCTATATGTTCCTGACGCTGCCACTGACTTGCCAGCTTCCAGCATTGCGAGTGTGGAGGTCGGAGGCTTTGTGTTGGGGGTCATTAACTTGTTCTCTGTTGAAGGAGGCTATCACAGTGATTGACAGAGACAAGGGAACCGCACAGCAAGAAAGGCTGGGTGGTCACTCAGAACACAGCAGATTTTCATTGTTGGCTTCAGGAGGACCATCTCCTAGGGATGGGATGTCAGCTGGAAGGTAACAGCGTGACTTTTGTCATTTGACTTTACCTTTGCCTCTCTGATAGCCATCCCATTCCCTGAGGCCTCAGTGCTAACTCACAAACACGCACGTACAAACAGGCATGCATGCACGTCAGCAATGACTGACACCAGGCCTCTGGTTTGCGGCTATATGAGACCTAAGAGGCCTGGACGTAACTACCCTTATCAAATCTCGCTGACACATCCTGCAGGGAGACCGCTCCCACCACAGGCTTTCAGGCTACAGGGTAGGGAAAGAGGTGAGGACTGAGGAGATAATCCCTTATCAGCTGTGTGTGCCCAGCTCCCAGGACAGCTTTGAGGCTGGCCTCATCCCCTGGGCCCTTCCCTTCCCGTCGAAGGAAATCGAGGCTCAGGGCCCGGAAGTGGCTCAGCCAGATCACAAGCAGCCATGCTGACCATGCTGGAGGAGGCTGGCTCCCTGGGGAGTCTTGATTGTACCACATGTCAAGTGTGAGCATCAGCAGATGCTGGTTCAACACCCTCCTCCAGAGCCAGGAACGGCTCTCCTCTGGCGTGGGAAAAGTACACGGGGTCAGGGTCACTCCTCATGGCTCTTCCATGGGAATCTGCTCACGGTGGGGCCTGCCAGTGGGGCTGCTACACATACAGGTCTGTCCTCCTACGTAAGAAGGTCAAAAGACCCCTTTCCTGCCCTGGCCTTTAGGTGCCTGCCTGTCCATGGCTTCTCACCCCCAGGTGTCCCACAGTGGGGTTGTAATCTGCTTCCCCCAAGCACTCGGACCTATCTGAACCCACCCTCTAGAGCAGTGGTTCTCAATCTGTGGGTCACAATGCCCCAAATCATTGGAAAACACAGATACTTGCAATTCAGAACAGTATCAAGGTTACAGTTATGAAGGAGCAATGAAAGTAATTTATGGTTGGGGGTGACCCCAACATGAGGAACTGTATTAAGGGTCGCAGCGTTAGGAAGGTTGAGGACCACCGCTCTGGAGGGATACAAGATGACCTTCACAAGACAAAGTGAGCTCTACTTGGGAGTCGAGGCTGGGTTCTGTGGGATGTGGGCAGCACACTTTGCCTCCATCTTGCTGGGAAAACAGCATCTGTGGAATGGAAGAATTTTCTAAGGATGATGGAAGGGAGAAAGGCCGTAAAGATGGTCCCATGGCCTTGTGTGTCACACTTGTGTCTTCTAGGGCCATGAGTTAACTGGAAGATGGGAGCTTGCACCACAGAGGCAATGTCACAGTGGAGTGACAATCAAGTAACAGAGCAAAACCAGGGAGGCCATCTTCCGAGCCACATGCTCCTGAGAGCCATCAGAGGTAGGCTTGCAGCTCACCTCTGAGTCCCGCCATGCCAGCTCCCCTGAAACTGTACCACCAAGTTCTTATATTGTTAAAAAAATTACAAGAAACTATTAATACTTTGTATATTTTTAAATGGTATTTTAAAAAAATATTCATTTTATCACATTATTATATTATATATATAATATATAATATAAATAATATAGTATAGTATATAATTTTATTTATTATGGGGTGGGGGAAGGACAGTCATATGCCTTGGCACATGTAGAGGTCAGAGAATGACACACAGAAGTCAGTTCTCACCTTCCACTGTGTGGGTCCAGGGAACCAAACTCAGCTTGTTGGGCCTAGTATCAGTGCCTTTACCTGCTGAGTCAGTTCACCAGCCCTTAAGAAGGGATTTTTTTTAAAGAAGTTATTTCTTTTTTTTTAAATTTATTTATTATGTATACAGTGTTCCATCTGCATGTATGCCTACTTGCCAGAAGAGGGCACCAGATCTCATTACAGATGGTTGTGAGCCACCATGTGGTTGCTGGGAATTGAACTCAGGACCTCAGGAAGAGCAATCAGTGCTCTTAACCTCTGAGCCATCTCTCCAGCCCCACTTAAGATGGGATTTTTAAAAGAGGGATTTTTGCAATGACTTCTTCTTGAAAGACAGCTTAGAGTGAGAGAGCAAAAGAGGGAGGAGGGGAGGAGAAGAGAAGGCAAAGGAAAGGAAGGGAGGAGAGGAGAGAAGAGGAGAGGACAGGAGAGGAGAGGAGAGGAGAGGAGAGGAGAGAAGAGAAGAGAAGAGAAGAGAAGAGAAGAGAAGAGAAGAGAAGAGAAGAGAAGAGAAGAGAAGAGAAGGGAAGGGAAGGGAAGGGACGGGAAGAGAAGGGAAGAGAAGAGAGATTTACATTGGGAGAGGTACGCATATTCTTCCACTGGTGCAGGGCTGAGCCCATTGGGAACTGTAGTCCCAGCACTGACTCATTAGTTTGGTCCTCTCACTAGAAGCGGTGGAGCAGGCAGGAGATAACATGGAAAGGAATGAAAATGGGGTAGCAGGGTGTGGGTCTAACAGGTCAAAGGATCTTATTTTCTCTCACAGGGTGCTGGAGAGATCAGTTGTGTAAGAGACAGGGCATTGGAGTGGTGGTGTATGCATGCAGTCCCAGCACTGGAGAGGCAGGGGAAGGAAGGCTCAGAGTTCTAGGTCCACCTGGGAGCCACAGCAAGACCATACCTAAGGAAAGAACAATGGTTCAACTTTGTAGTCATCTACTTCTAGAACGCAGACCAATTGACTCACAGCTTTTGTGAGGCACAATTCACACATCGCACAGTCAGTGGGTCTGGATGCAGTCACAAAGCTGGGTAGCATTGCCACAGTCCATTCCTAAAGAAGCACAGCTATCAGCAGCCACTCTGCCTCTCTCCCCAAGGCTACACAGCAGCTAATCCCCTTTCTCTTTCTTCCTTTGACCATGATAGAAATTGAATAAGGACCAGGGTCTATCCATGGAGTATGAGCTAGCTTGCTGGAGCCCATTCCCTATGGTGGGATGCCATGCTCAGCCTTAATGAAGGGAGGGCTTGCTCCTGCCCCCAATTTAATGTGCCAGACTTTGTTGACTCCCCATCAGAGCCCTTACCCATTGGGAGGAGTGGATGGGAGGTGGGCTGGGGAGGGAGACAAGGGAAGGTGGGAGGAGAGGTGGGAGGGAGAACTGTGGTTGGAATGTAAAATGAAATTCTAAAAAATTAATTAATTAAAAATTGAATATTCGTGGACTCACCTGGGATGTGGCCTTTTGTGATTGATCTCTTTTACCCTAGATTCATGCAGGTCTCATACCTTTTTACAGCCGAATACAATTCCATCACACAGAAAACCATGATGAGTTAACCCAGGTATCCACAGAGGGACATTCATTGTTTCCACTGTGGGTCTTCTGTAAACGTTACTGCTATGAACCTATGAGTGCAAAACTTTTACAATAATTTTTACATTTATTACTTATGGAGGAGGTCATGCATGTATTGTGGTGTGTGAGTGGAGGTCAGAGTCAACCCGTGAGGGTCCTTAACGCAGTGTGGGTCCCAGGGATTGAGCTCACATTCTCAGGTTTGGTGAGAGAGAGGGAGAGAGAGAGAGAGAGAGAGAATGTCAGTGTATATGTGGAGAGGACAACCTGCTACAGACCATTCTTCCCTTCTATTATAGGGGTCCAGGGTCTGAACTCAGGTCAACAGGCCTGGTGGCAAGTGTCTTGACATGCTAAGTCATTCCACCAGCCCCTCTCCCAGTGAGGTTTTGATCTGCACTCTGTACTGCCCACTGGTGAACAAGGTGAGGTCCTTCTCTGACGCTAGCTATCTGAAAAATGTTCTCTGGAACCTTTCTGTTCTGGTAGTGCCATCGTTTCTTTAGACTGAGTTTGTCATCTTCAGTGTTGGCCTTACACGCTACCCATCATTCATTTCTGCCAGCAGCTTTTTGATGACCCCTGCAGAATTTCCACATGGGCAGGCAGGCAGCCTGTCTTCCATCTTCCTCTGCAATCTGTCGCCTTTCTTGTTTCTCATGCCTCACAGGCCAGACCCTTCCTTGAAGGGTGGCAGACAAGGCCGGGGAACCACATTCCTGCCTTGTTCCTTATCTCTGAGGGAAGCATTTAATCTCCCGGTACTTGCTACAAAGTCCACCGCATATTTTTCATAGATGCCTTTTTTTATCAGATGGAGAAAATGCCTTTGAACTCCCAGCTGCTTGAGAGTTTTATGCTGAATAGATTTTTGGTTTTTTCAAGTGTTTTTCTGATATAGATGACTATAATCCCGTGGGAATTTTCGCTTGTTAATACGGTGAATCTGGTCTGTTTATATGGGAATTTGCTGACTTCAAATACCCGGATATTCTTTGCTCCTAGTAAAGGCTCTGTGCCTCCACCACAGCTAATCCTTTGTATATGTTACTGGCTCTGACGTGCCAGGTTGTTCCATAGTGTTCATGAGAAATGCCGGACTCCAGGCCCCTTGATGCTCCCATCTTATTTTAATACCAGTGTGAAGCCACAGCAGCCTGGGAGTTGGGCAGGGAGCAGGGAGCCACTGTGGCTTCCTTGCTGAAGGCTGGTGGGTTCATCAGTCTCAAACCACCATGGCAGCGTGTGGCTGTGTCAGAATACCATTAGCTACAGGTGTAACTTCCTGAGCAGGTCGGGCCGGCCCACTCAATCAGCCACTTTGGACAGAGCTTTGGTCATTTCTGTGGGTCAGGGACTTTATCATAGAATTCCCTTCTGGTCTTAAACTAGTTTTTTAGAAAGATTAATTTTTAGTTTTTAATGTTGTGTTTGTGTTTGTGTGGGGCATTGTGTGTACATGTGTGAAGGTGTCTGTGAGTTACAGGTGGTTGTGAGCAGCCTGATGTAAGTTCTGAGAACCAAACTTGGGTCCTCTGCAAGAGCAGGAAACATACTTCCATCTCGCCACCACCTCAGTGTTTCCTGTTCTTTTGATATAGAATCTATAGAACCAAAATCCAAACTGAAAAATAAAAGTTCTATGGTTCTGAAGGGACATCCAAGGAAAGTTAAGGGGACCCTGAGGTGGGGTAGGGGAGGACGCAGCAGAATAGCAGTGAACATGCAGGTGAACTGACTACCAAAACACAGTCACTTCTCCACTGACAGTCATAATAAAGAAGGCACATGATTGCCAGGCATGGTGGCATGGACACTTGGAATCCCAGCATTAGGGAAGCAGAAGCAGAAAGGTCAGGAGTTTAAAGCCATCCTCAGTTACATAGCAATTTCAAGACTAGCCTGGGCTACACGAGACCCTGTCCAAAACAAAACATGAATAAAAATACATTTTTCAGGAGAAGAGAAAGTGTTTCCAGCAAGTATAACAACAAAACTATGAATTCCTATCCTTTCTAGATTGTTTATTTTTATGTGTATGAATGTGTGCCTGCATGTATGTCTGTGCACTGTGAGGCCAGAAGAGGATGTTAGATCCCCTGGAACTGGAGTTACATGTGGTTGTGAGTCACCATGTGGGTGCTGGGAATTGAACCTGGGTCTTCTGAAAGAATAGTCAGCGCTCTTAACCTCTCCAGCCTCCTGACTTACTTTTTCTTTCTTTTTTTTAAGATTTATTTATTTATTATGTATACAACATTCCTTCCATGTGTGCCTGCACACCAGAAGAGGGCGCCAGATCTCATTACAGATGGTTGTGAGCCACCATGTGATTGCTGGGAATTGAACCCAGGACCTCTGGAAGAGCAGCCAGTGCTCTTAACCACTGAACCATCTCTCCAGCCTCCTGACTTTCTACTTTTAAGACCCAAATTAGTTACACAAATCAACAGACAACAGAAACTGGGCAGGAAAGAACAGGTGATTCCCACGGGACTCGGGTTCTATGGAGACTTTTGGCATTTTTCTCACTAAATTAATATCATTAATATCATCAATCATGGTGGTTGATTGGCCAGTAGCCAGGAAGGAAGTATAGGTAGGGTGACCAGAACAGGAGAATTCTGGGAAGAGGAAAAGTAAAGGTGCAGTTGTAATCCAGAAGCAGAGGAAGCAAGATGAGACTGCCTCACTGAGAAAAGATATCAAGCCACATAGCTAAACATAGATAAGAATTATGGGTTAATTTAAGCTGAAAGGGCCAATTAGTAGTAGGCCTGAGCAATAGGCCAAACAGTTAATAATTAATATAAGCCTCTGTGTGTCTGTTTGGGACAGAATGACTGCTGGATTAGGTAGGACAAAAACTTTTGTCTACAAGAGACCCTGTCTGTAAAGTCAAGGTGGACGGCTCCCGAGGAATGGCACTTGAGGTTGACTTCTGCCTCCACCTGCCTGTTCACACACAAAACACGAATAAAATAAATAAAAGCTGGCCTTGATCTAAGCTGCATAATTCTGATAGATACCAAGCCACACTGGATAAAAATCTACAGAACTTTAAGAAACACACAGGAGCAAATGTGCACGCCCTGGGCTATGCCCCAGTATCACAAATAGGGGGCCAGAGAGATGACTCAGTGGGTAAAGCACTTTCTTCACAGGCAAGAGGACGCACCTGTAGTCCCAGAGCTGCCCAGAACAAGCTGGCTAGCTAGACTTGCTAAACCAGTGAGCTCCAGGTCCAATGAGAGAATTTACCTCAGTAAATAGAGTAGAGGATGATTGATGAAGACACCTAATCCACATCTCTGGCCTCCATGTACCTGCATGCACTCCCTCTACACATATACCCACATATACACAAACATGCATGCACACATGCACACACCAAAATATTAAACTAATTAGAATTGAAATGAGAGACAGACTGGTTAAAGCAGCATGAAGAAGGAAGCTATCAACAGGGGAAAGATTCGCAAACACATACCTGATAAAGGCTTTAATTCTAAAATAAAAAGAACTTTCAAAACTACATAGTTTAAACCAGGCATGGACCACCATACACATGTAATCTTAGAACTTGGTAGGCTGAGGCAGGATGATTACTGTGGATCTGAGGCCAGCCTGGACTACATAGTGAGATATTAGCTCAGAGAAAACCAAACTACACACAAAATACTACATTGTGCAGAGGCAGATGAACCAGCTCAAGCAGGTACAAGGCCTTGAAGAGACAGGGTGTAAATGAGACGCTTCAAAGGCAAATGAACTAGCAGAGCGTGCGGCCTGCACTGCCTTGCAAGGAACACGAGTCCGTTAGGCCTTCGGCAGCAAGACTGATGGCAGTTCCACATGGCGTCGTGTAAGGAGCCAGAACGAGGTGTCCCCCACTCTGCCCGTGGGAAGGTAGAATAGCACATCATCTCTGGAAAATTGTTTGACAGTTTCTCAAAAAACTAAACATACACTGACCATACAACCCAACAGCCCCAATTCTGGGCGCCCAGCCCAGAGGCAAGAACATGTGTGTTCGCATGCAGCCCACACACAATTGTACCTACACTCTTTGATGTATAACCCTAACTGGAAATAATTAAAGTGTCCTCGGTGGGAGGGTGGGGGGAGTGAGCTTGTGGGTCTGTGATGGGAAATACAACCATCCACTCGGTGGCAGCCAGGGTCTCAGGACATCGCGCAGTGAAAAAACAGTCAAGGAAAACTAGTCCCATATAGTCCCTTCATATATCGCATTCAAAGTGACAAGATAGCGGCCCCTGGAAACAGACAAGAGGGCTTGAGTACTACATGGGAGGAGATGGGAGGGCGGTGTGCACGGAAGAAGTCTATCTGTGTCACAATGGCAACTGCAGGGCTCCTCCTGCTATGAGCTGGCACAGAGCTAAACGCCCAACTATGGGACACCTATCCTGCCATGGGTGCCCCATCACAAGAAAGTAAAAAAGGGGACACTGTATGGCAGTGGGGTGGGGGGACTCCAAGCTCTGCTAGGAATTTCCTGTGACTCTGATTATTAAAAACCATTCATCTGAGCAGATGGCTCCTTCACTGAAGGACCTGGACAGGAGTGAGGACCTGAGTTTGATCTTCGGCCCTCGGCTTAAAGGCTGGATATGGCAGCCACATGCCTATAATCTCAGCATGCACTTGGGAGGCAGAGGCGGGAGGATCTCTGGCGCTCCATAGCCAGCCTGCCTAACTTCATCAGAGAATGCCAGTTTCAGCAAGAGACTTTCTGCAAAGACAAGATGGAGAGCATTGAGAAGGACATCTGATGTTGACCTCTGACCTACACACACACACACACACACACACACACACACACACACACAGGCACCACTGTGTGTCTATGCAGACATGTACATACATGCAGACATATACACAAAACATCATGACCTGGCTGTAATATTGGTGCTTGGAACACTAAAGCAAGAGTACTGTGAATTTGAGGCCAGCCTAAGCTACATTACTATTAGGCCTCTAAATAACAAATAATAGCAATATATTTTTTTAATGGCCTAAAATTGTCGCTTGGCTCCTGTGCACGAAGCCCCAGGTTCAATGCACAGAACAGCATAAACAATACCAGAAAGCACAGCAGAAGCCACTACCGGAGGCCAACACCTAGCAGGCAACTTTAGGTAAGAGGCCTTGTGGGTCGGAGGAAAAGGGAGAAGAAAACAGCATGTATCTGGTTAGTTTCACAGACACTGTAGAAAAGATAAAGACAGATTAAACCAGATGCTTATAAAATTAGGGAAGAAAAGCCAGGCATGGTGGCGCCCCTATAATCTCAGCATTCAGGAGACAGAGGCAGGAGGATTACTGTGAATTCAAAGCCTGGTCGTGAGTTCCAGACATCCAGAGCTATGTAATAAGACCTTGTCTCAAAAATAAAATAAAGTAAGATAATATTACAGAAGAAAGAAGACACCCCCTCAGGAGCTATTCTAACATTTAATCTTTAAAAAAGAAGAAACACAATTTAAAAGGACAAGAAAAACTGTAAAAAGACTGAACATAGAAAGCAAACAGTGAGTACATTGAAGGCCCAAGGCTTGTGAAGGCAACTGGGTAGGATCTCACCCTGCACTGGCAGCATGGGCCCCACTTAACCCTGCTGTCAAAGACACTGTCCTTGGTGCTACCTGTAGGCACGACTCAGGTCAAGGGGGCCTAACAGCCCCACACCCCACCAGCAGAGATCCAAGACCAGGTCTAGTTGCCCCCTTCCCCCAGGCCCACGGCCACCCAGGCCCTGAGAACAAGACCATGGTTAATCCACCTCCCAGCAGATCCTCTGTCCAGCCAAGGTGGGTGGGAAACCAGAGCTGCTTCCTCAGCCAGAGAACATTCTATACCATTCTTGCTCATGCTGTTTAATTACCCGATGTTTTCCTTTGGGGAAGACCTGAAATTGCAGAGATCTTGGGGATTTTGGAGGAATGCAAGGCCTAATTTTGCCTAATTAGGAACCGTCTGGG
>PVIU01033980.1:0-11829 GCA_004026605.1 Ondatra zibethicus
CAGGTGCAGCCGGGACAGGGTCCAGATGAATCCGCGGAAGCTGGTTGGGCGAGGATCCGGTCCCAAAAGCAGGCCTACTGAGGGTTGCCAGCTCCTCTCTGCTCGGCTCCGTGGGACAAAGGAGGCCCCCTAGCAGGGGACTCGCCCTTCCCCCAAGGCCTCAGCCCGGGTGGGCCGAGCTCAGGTGCAGCCGGGACAGCCATGAGTAACTCTTGAGTAGCAACATCAACAATGATTACTCTTCTCCAGTATTTTAGACTAAAAAACAACTGCCTTCCTCTGGAGTTCCAGTCCCTAGTCAGTCATGTATATCCTATATGCCCCAAGAAAGAAGAAATCAACCACATGTAGTATTATATGTAACTGAGGGAAAAGAGACTGATGACTATAATATCAGATAAGGGTCTTGTAATGCCCTGTCTCAAGACAGAAGTTTACTTGCATTTTTGATTGTTTATTTGTTCACTTGTTTGTGGCATAGTTTCAACCGTAGCCCAGGTTGAGATGAAACAATGTGGCCTAGGTTGGCCTAAAGCCTATAGAAATCCTCCTGCTTTATCTTTGTACTTAAACTTCTCTTATATATTACATCCTAACCATAGTTTTTCCCTCCCTCCAGTTGTACCAATCACCCCTACAAACTCCCTTCTCCACCATATATACTCCACCATATATACTCCTCATATATACTTTTCTATTCAGGAAAGATCAGACCTTCCAGGGATATCAACAAAACATGACATAACAAATTACTATAAGACCTGAGGCATATACCCTAATGGCAAGACTGGACAAGGCCATCCACATGAGGAAAGGGTGCCAGAGACAGACCCAACTCCCACTGTTAGGAGTTCCACAGGATCACCAATCTATACAACCATAACATAATGCAGAGGATCTCACTCAGACCCATAATGGTTCCCTGATTGTCGCTTCAATCTCTATGAGACCCTATGAGCTCACTTAGTTGATTTTGTGGGCAGTGTTCTTGTTCCCTCTGACTTATTAATGCTGAGATTACAGGTGTAAACCACTCCTCTTGGCTCTGGAAGAATATTAACACTCTATCATTTTCATTTCCATGGACATGTTTATCACTGTACTATTGCAAATATTTAGGTACCATGACTGCGAACCAAGATATTGTGTGATGTGATTCTGCTTCATGATGGTAAGGTCAACAGCTCCCCTGCAGTATTGGAAAATATCAACTTAAAGTTTTAGTCGTTATACATAACCATGACATCACTCTCCTAAAAACATATAATACTAGGATACAAAAAGCTGAATAAAACAGACAATTAGAAAGAACATGACAGTGTGTCATGTGCTGTTAATCTCAGCAATATTGAATGGACAATGACTATATTACAATGAATTCATACAAGTCTTCTTAAGACCAAATTTGAGCAGATGCCTGAAATATCAATATATATTTTATGAAGTGATCTGATTGGCTATACTGACCCAGGGCAAACTTCTGCATGTGATATAGAACACTATGAGAGATTAGAGTCCCCTCATCTCACATATTGCTATTGGTCCAATAAGATACTGCTATGGGTCATGGCTTTTCAAGGTACCAGAAATCAAACCGTCAGAATACCAAGGAATTGTCACTGAAGAAATCCTGTCTTCTTCACAATTTTTCTTCATGATTCAAACTCCAACTTTCATGTTTAACAAAAGGTTATTAAGGGTCTAGTACTGATTTCTTTTGACAAAATCAAGCTGTTTCTAAATAGTCTTCCTGAAATGTACAATAAAGCCAATGTGTATTTTTATTTCTTTCAAACGGAGAATTTTGGTATGTTCATCTTTGCCTGATCAGTATCACAGAAAAATCAATGGTCGTGTCCTTATTACATTACATTACATCAAGATATTGATGAGACAAAGTTGGTAGACTCTGAGGTCAGGGATTCCATCAGGAATCTTCTCTAGAGGGGTAGCCTTATAATTTAACATTTTAGCCTTGCACAAGTTTCTCAACTTGATGTTACTCAAATACCTACAGATAGAATAATTAATGATGAGATGGCCATTTTGTAACAAGGAAATTCTGACCTTACTGGTCCCAAAAATGATACATTTTTATGGCATCAAATCAATTGTTGGTTTATATTGGCATGTTATCTGTTTCAAAGTCATCTTTATCCAAAGTGCCAAAGACTTTGTAGTGTTCCAGTAATGTGCACAAGACTTCTGATAACAGTAACTCTGATGTGGCATTGTGTTGAAATCTTCTTATCTGTGACCTAGGCAGCAGATTATCTTTTTCTGCAGCCTCTTCATGGCATCTCTGATTTCCTGGTTCCTCAGACTATATATCAAAGGATTCAACATGGGAATCACCACAGTGTAGAAGACAGATGCAAACCTGTCACAGCTGGAGGAGCCACCAGAGCTTGAACGCAAGTAGACAAAGATACCAGAACTATAGAATAAGGAAACAGCTGTCAGGTGAGAAGCACAGGTGTTAAATGCCTTAGACCTGCCCTTAGCTGAAGTGATTTTCATGATGGACAAGACAATAAAGCCGTAGGATAGCATGATAGCTGAGGCATTGACTATTCCAAAAAACATTGTTAATATAACAAGCAGGACCTGCACAGAGAAAGCATTGCTGCAGGATAGATTTAAAAGCTGTGATATGTCACAGAAGAAATGTCTGATGACATTAGGTCCACAGAAGTGGAGATGAAGTAAAGCAAACAACTGAAGTAAGGAAGCGGTGAGCCCAGACATATAGGATGCCAGCACCATCAGAACACAAAGAGTGGGTGACATCGTTGATGAATAAAGCAGTGGGTTACAAATGGCAGCATACCTGTCATAGGCCATGGCTGTCATGAGGCAAGATTCACTCAGCGCCATAGTGGCACAGAAGAAGTACTGAACTATGCAGCCCACAAAGCTGATAGTTTGTTTTTCCTGGAAGAAGGTAGAAAGCATCTTGGGGGCTATAGAAGTGACAAAGCAGAGGTCTATAAAGGACAGATTACTGAGGAAGAAATACATTGGTGTGTGGAGGTGGGAATCCATTCTTATTAAAGCAATGAGGGACAAGTTCCAGGTCAGAGTCAGAAGATAAATAATCAAGAATATGACAAAAAGGATTGCTGTAATTCTTGGGAAATCTGAGAATCCTAGGAGGATGAACTGGGTGATCTTGGTAATATTTCTTCCCCCGATCGTTACCTCGGTGCTCATGCTCCTAATATCAGAAAGGAAATAAGACAACACATTTGTGACTCAGGTGAAACCAGAGAGTTATCTTTTTATTTATTTATTTTACATCTCCAATACAATTTCTGTTGTCCCCTCTATTCCCATTTCTTTCCTACATCTTCTCTCCACCCCCTCAAACCCAATCCTCTCTATCTGTTCAGAAAAGGGAAGGCCTCTAATGGCAGAATTTAAAAGTTGAATAGCAACTTCTTAAAACAATGCCTAAGAAATGATATGGGTTACACACTCACAAACATGTACAAACACAAAATCACACACACAATGGCGTAAATTATACTCTCATGATTTTTAATTCTGACACATTTTTGTGGAACAGAAGTATATGTTCCTAGTAAAATTATAAAATTATTTTTTTCTGTGAAAGAGTCCTGAGAACTCCAAAATAAATTTTAAGATTTCTTTTCCTGACACTGGTTTAAAATTCCCTTACTGGGATAATTATTTGTACTACATAAAATAATTTCCACTTATTTTCAAAAATTTGTTTAACTCAACATCTCCAAAGTGACCTGGATCAAACTATCATGTTTTATAATTCTGTTGAATTTTGATTGTCCAAAATCTTACGTTCCTAGTAAGTTTAAAACTGATCTTCTTACAGAAGTGTCATGTGAGAGACTTCAGAAGGAGGTGAATAGTGCCCACTTTTGATCCTAAATGATGTCTCATTTGTGAGTATGTACCTCTAGAATACAAGACAGTTGTGAGGTTTTTGTTGATTTGACAATTCATTTTTGATTCCCCTTGCTCTGCATTAAGCTACATTCAGCGCCTTCAACACAATGGCCTTTAGCACTTACTGTAAAGAGAGAACAGCAGAAGTCCTTGACTAGAAAGTCGCTGAGTTGCTGGAGTCGGCCATTCCCACACAGGCTCAGCCTGCACTGGAGTGCACAGAGACTATCATTAGATTCTGATTGCTATCACCACTGATAGCCAGCAATAATGACCTTGGGAGAGTGATGCCAGGTCTAAAAATCCGAGATGTCTTCAACCCTATAGACAGTGAGACACAATGACTCCAGGCAGCTGTAGAATCAGAATCAGCATCCATGCAGATCAAACCACGCACAGACATTGAAATCAACTGAGAAACCTTATTAGTTGGCCCTTGCTTGACTTTGAGTACACAGAACTAAGGAATAGACATGAACTGAAGGACTTTGACACAGAAAAGGCTCAAAGTGGGTATTTTCTTCTGAAATACTCCAGAAATATTTTTGTTCTGACAAGTAAAATATTAGAGGTCTCTGTTTCATAAGAAATAACACATATCACCTATGTTCCTTGAAAAAGCTGTTTTCCCTGAGAAGTGAGAGCCAGTGACAGCACCTATGAAAGATTTCGGAGAGATGAGCATGAGAAAGAGTCGGTACTTAGAAAAACACAACTGTACTGTTAACTTCCATGGCTCATTATCCTCACAGCAACAGACATGAGCCAAGAACAAATAGACATTTCATACAGAAATGGATTGAAAAGAAGTTTCAAATGACAAATTAATAATTTTAATTAATGTGGATGAGCATGCCCTCATGGTCTCTGAGAAATAATTCACTATAGAAAAATTATTAGAGGATCCATTATATGCTAATACACTTTGGGATAGAGCATAACCTCAAAACATAAAGTATAAAGTAAAAACACAAAAATAAGTGGAAATCCTTGTTCAGAGAAAAAGAATAGAAACTCACTTGAAAAATATGATACTACTCACTAAATATAAAAGGACAATAGACAACACCTTTTGTGTGAAAGATATCTTCTAAACCAGCAAGAAATAAACACCACAGCACTGATGAGTGCAAGGAATGCACTCCTTATTTTGTATATAATTGCCTTGTATAGTTACTCTCAGGTATGTGGTTTATGTCTCTCTATCTTTGTCTCTCTTTCCCTTCTTCTATTTCACATTCACATTCATATATAATGCATAGGTGCACACACTCGTTCACATACAGACATACACATCACATAAACCATTTCAAAGAAACAAATAAATACCAATTAAAAGCCAAACAAAAGTAAGAGTGCTGTGAATTTTATTCTCGTTTTCATATTTACCTGTATCTCCCCAATTTTGTATATCTGCTATATTTTAATAAAAATTTAAGATTTATGTCCATAATAGCAAAGGAAGAGAGAGAGACCATGACTTCACTTACTGGCTGCATAAACCTCTATCATGTTATTTTTGTTCTACCTCAGTAGTCCTATGTATAAATGGAGATGGTGAAATTGGCCATCTTCTAGCACTGCTCATGAGACTGAACGACATAAGGGGCTTATACACAGAGCTCCGTTAATGTTAGCAATTATTGTTTCTGACATCACCTCCTTCTGAAAAGTTCTGTTTAAGGCATTTTTAACCATTAACATTTAACTTTATATATCATGATACATCAAGGATCTTTTGACAAAGTTAGTTCCTACAAAATATTGCCTGAGCCAGGTTTCAAACTGGTATTGAGAAATAGTTATTAGAATTGTTTCCACCCCTGTGTCATGTTATTTTCAGAGCTCGATTCAGTCAGAGCTGATTCTTGCTGCTGCGTTTGCTTCCTCCACCAAGTGCTGTCTAGACAACAGTGCTGTCCACAAAGAGCTGGAGGAGATTTTCTCCTTGCTGTTAAGTTGTGTTCGCTCACATTTGTATCCACCCACAAGTGTAGGTGAATGTATTATCAAATGGTCCTACTCGACTTTGCATTTGAAACTCAAAATCTTACTTTTGCTTAATTTCCATTTGGTTTTATGAATTGGCCATTTTTCTTAGAATTGTTTATTCTTAGAATTGTTTCTTAGTTCATGCAAGTTGAATTAAGTCTAATGAAAACATTTTGAAACTATTACCCCTCAGAGGTAACATTCTTAAACATCAATTTAATTTGTCAAGTCTATAAAATGATTGAAATGTTGTCACTGTCTTATTACATACTGGTGATGTAGGCAGGCACACTTAGGTATATTCTATGTAACCCTCTATTCCCAGTAAAGACTGAAAAATTATAGGCCATTATTCTTTCTCTTAATATCTTTTCTAGACTAAATTATTTAGTATTGTAACAGAAGAAAAACAAACAAACTCATTCTTTTTATTAGTGTTCTGTATATCCCAAGACTGTTTAAAATAGAAAATCTGTTAAAGATTGAACTGGATAAATCGAGCTTATAAATTCTAATCTAATAAGAACATGGCCAGTTTAATAAAATGTTCTGGGAAAAATAAGTTAAATACATGTTGCTGAGTGAAAAAAATTATGAGTAAAAGAATCTGAAGTAAACAGATAGAAGAGCACTATCTGTGTCTGGAGTGAGCGTCTCCAATAGGGCATCCCCCATAACTTTACTGATAAAACTAGAGTCTCAGGAACCACCAAAGGTGATACCGGAAAACTATTTGAAGATTGTGAACTGTCTGGGGTAGTCTGTCATATCGCAAGACTTGGTTTGGTTTGTCTTTTACAACTAGAAGTCATGAGCCAAAACTGTGCATCTGAATAGAATATAATGCCAATCATTTCAAAGATGTAACACTTGTAAGCAAAAGTGCAGCAAAAAGAGTTCCAGAGAAGACAGAAAGTTGAGATATTTGGATAAGCATGCTTGGCTCTTAGGAAATCTGAAACTCAGTCAGTTCTTCTGTTTTTATCCAAATCTCCATTTCATGCCTTTTAAATTAGTTAAGCTTTATAGATAATCTCATTTGACCATAGCCACCCTCACTATCTCCATTGTTATAAGTAGAATATGGAAAGTAGCAGAATTTAAGTTACATACTTAAGAATTCAACAACCACATCACACCCAAGACACATACCTGATATTTTAAACATATGATATATTATTTTCTCTGAACAGCATATAATTTGGGTAAGCACAAAAGGAAACTGGGGAAAATATACAGGGTGTGGAAGTTAGGAGAATGGCTAGGGAAAGAGTGGGAAAGTTTAATCCCCATAAAGCTTATTAGATTGTGAGTACTCCTGTAAAAATGACAGACCTCGAGATAACAGACTCTAACTGTAATTTTTACCCTCTGACCTTCACCAAGACCAGAAGAAGTCAGAATTCCCGCAGAATGTTGACACTGTCAATATTCCAAATATTTTTCCAGGAAAAATTCCAAATATTTTTCTAGTATATTCTTGATAAATATTTTTAACCATTAACCTGGCTGTCTACTGGTAAGACAGTGAGAGAGCAACACTGGGGAATCCTCTTAAATGTGCTGTTGAAAGCCAAAGTGGAAGGGAAAAGCCAATTATAGAACATACTATAGACTTTTTCTCTCTGGCATCATGGTTGTCATGGAAATTTTTCTAATAATTACAATCCCAATTTTCCATGGCATCAATTCTTAACTTCCCCTGTGATCTATTATGATGCTAGTTTGTAACTACTGACCTTGGGGTCATTTGGACTGCAAAAGACAGAGGGATCTTCTAGTCCCCAGATCTTAATTTCTACAAGACAAACTTTAGTTTAGAGATGTCAAGGGACTTTCCCAAGATAGCACAACCAATTGATGACATAGCTTGATATTGATAAATATAAATGCATACAATATAAAAAGCACCCTTATTTTATATAGATATTAACATATTTTCTCATATATCTGTTGTGAATCAATCGATACAGCAGCTCTAACAGACATGCTGCATATCCAATGCATAAGTGAGAAAGCCAAGGAAATAAGTTATCTACTAATTAATGGCAAGAAACTGAAATTCCAGGACAGAGACTGTCCTATCTGGAACACAACCTTGGGTGTGGTATCATAAAGTAAAATTTGCATTGAGGACTAGCAGGATGCTCATTCAGTGAGGGTGCTTGTATCAAGCTTATGGCCTAAGCTTTTGGGAGCACATGGTAGGAAGAGAGAACTCACTCCCAATGTTAGCCCTCTGTCCTAAATACAAACAAACTCACACATATGCACACACTCACACACACACAAACACAATGTCATCGAGGAAGAGGGACAGAAAGATAGTAAAAAGCCAGATGATTGGAGTGACTGTTGTAAAGCCATAGTGTCTGGAAATCTGGACATGACAGCACCACTGCACTTTTGAACTCATAGCAGCTGTGGTTACCTATTCAAATCACAGATCAACTATTCAGATTACAACATAGAACACCACTAGCTGAGGAGCTTTGGTAGATGAAGGCAGCTGGGGTAGCAAAACTCAGTTTCCTTCAAGGAAATGTCTCCTGAGAAGTTGCCCACACTTGACCCTACAACAATACTTACATAAATATCACTGAATGGACACCGTTGAGAATACAAGGAGAGAATGAAGAGAGGCAGATGCCATGGGATAATGTCCGAGAGAAATTAGAGGTGGAGCCAGTGGTTGGTATTGTCCGAATTTATTGTAAACATTGTGAAACTCTCAAATAATGAATATGGAAGGGCATATGAAAAATGTGGAAAGAGGAAATAGAAGGAAGAAATTATGTAATTATATTACAATCTCAAAAACAAAAATATCTAATGAGTCTCTGAAGATGCCATGGAAATATGATGACATAGTTACTAACCATTTTGTCCAAATCTAAGCAGGATGGCAAACCAGTGCCCATTGTTCTTTATATATATATATACATCAAGGTCCTGTTTTAAATCAGAGATGTAAAACCACAAACTTATGTCTGACTTGGGATTACTGGCCAGAAATGACAACTCGATTTGCATAATTACCTGTATCTTCTCCTAACCCTGTGAGTACACTGAATATTTCAGGAATTTTTGGAGTAATATATAAATAAAAATGCCAGATAGAAAAGGAGCTAACAACAGACCAAATAAACGATTCCATCCCAGTCTACCTTTCTAAACCAATGACTTTATTACAATAATTTACCAAAGCATATGTAACTCTTGAGGAATAGCATCAACAATGATTCCCCTTCTTCATCATATTGGACTAACACACAAATGCCTTCCTAGGGAATTCCAGTCAACCATGCACACCCTATACACTCCAGAAAAAAAAAACAACCACATGTAAAATTATATGAAACTGGGGGAAAAGAGACCGGCAATAATATTCTCAGATAAGGGTCTTGTGATGCCCTGTTTCAAGATGGAAAGCTTGCTTGCACGTTTTGATTGTCTGTTGGTTTGTTTGTTCATTAGCTTGTGGCATAGTATCTTTCTGAGACCTAGGGTGGGATGGAACTGTGTAGCCCAGGTCTGTGTTAGGCCTGTGGAAATCCTCCTGCTTCATTTTTTTATTTATTGTTCTCTTATATATTACATCCTGACTCCTGTTTTCCCCTCCATCCATGCTTCCCTGTGCTCCCATCTTTCCTAATCCACAATATCCACTCCTCCTCTGTTTCTCTACAGAAAAGAGCAGACCTCCCAGAGATATCAGGCAAGCACACCATAACAAGTTCACTTAAGAATGGGCATATACTCTCATATCAATGCTATGTGTATGTATATATATATAATATATTTGTATATATTATATACATATATACATAGTGATCCAATTGACTATATCAATGCAGTGCAAAAATCTGGGTATGATATAGATAGCTAAGGGAGATGATTAGGATCCCATCATCTTATACATTGCTACTGGACAATAAGATAGCGCTATAGGTCATGACTTTTCAAGGTGCCACCAATCAAAGCATCAGAATACCAAGGAAGTGGAAATGAAATACTGTCTTTCTCACCATTTCTCTCCATGATTCAAACTCTCACCTTTGTGTGTGACCTAAAATTTATTAAGTGGCTAGAGTGATTTTCTTTAACAAAATCAAGCTGTTTCTGATTTGTCTTCCTAAAAGGCACAATAAACCCAAAATGTGGCTTTATTTCTTTTAAACTAGAATTTTAGGTATGATCACCCTTACCTGATAAGTGTCAAAGTATAATCAATGATCATGGTCTGGTCCTTATTATACTACATTGTGATACTAATGATACAAAATAAGTAAATACTAGGGGTCAGGGTCTCAATTAGTAATCTTCTCTAGAAGTGTAGCCTTGTAATCAAACAGTTTTCAGCCTTGCACAAGTTCTCAACTTGATATTACTCAAATGCCTATAGATAGAATAATTAAAGATGAGATGATGGCCTTTTGTAACAAGAACATTATGACCAAACTGTCATAAATATGATGTGCTTCCATTGCAGCAAATCAATTGTTGGTTTGTATAAGTATGCTGTCTGTTTCGATGATGTCTTATCGAAAGTTCCAGGGACTTTGAAGTCTTCTAGTAATGTGCACATGATTGCAGAGTTACTTCAACAGTAACTCTAATGTGGTATTGTGCTAAAATATTCTTATCTTTGGCCTTGACTAAAGATTGTCTTTTTCTGCAACCTCTTAATAGCATCTTTGATTTCCTGGTTCCTCAGACTATATATCAAAGGATTCAACATGGGGATCACCACAGTGTAGAAGATAGATGCAAATCTGTCAAAACTGGAGGAGCCACCAGAGCTGGAACTCAAGTAGACAAAGATACCAGAGCTATAGAATAGGGAAACAGCTGTCAGGTGAGAAACACAGGTGTTGAACGCCTTGGACCTGCCCTTAGCTGAAGTGATCTTCATTATGGAAGAGACAATATAGCCATAGGATATCATGATGGCTGAGGCATTTGTAAGCCCAAAAAACATTGTCAATATTACAAGCAGAACCTGTGCAAAGAAAGTATCAGTACAGGATAGATTTAACAGCTGGGGCATGTCACAGAAGAAATGTCTGATGACATTAGGTCCACAGAAGCAAAGCTGCAGCAAGACACATATCTGAGATAAAGAACTTATGAGCCCTGCTGTGTAGCTTCCCATCACCATGAAAGCACATAGAGATGGTGACATGATGGATGAATAGAGCAGCGGGTTACAAATGGCAGCATACCTGTCATAGGCCATGGCTGTCATGAGGCAAGATTCAGTTAACCCCATAGTGGAGAAGACAAAGTATTGAACTATGCAACCCACAAAACTGATCGTTTGCTTTTCCTGGAAGAAGTTGGAAAGCAATTTAGGGACGGTTGAGGTGATGTAGCAGAGGTCTATAAAGGACAGATTACTGAGGAAAAAATACATGGGCATGTGAAGGTGGGAGTCCATTCTTATTAAGACAACAAGGGACAGGTTCCAGGTCAGCGCTGTAATGTAAAGTATGAGGAATATAACAAAGAGCAGTGCTGTGATTTGGGGGAAATCTGAGAATCCCAGGAGGATGAACTGAGTGATCTCGGTAATATTTCGTTCCCCAATCATTACCTCTGTGCTCCTGTTCCTAAAAGAAGAAAGGAAATAAGACAATGTATTGAGGACTCAAATTATATTAGAACATTATTATAGAGACATTTTCATAAATATTCCATGGAAAAACAGATTTTTGTCCTTGAGAAGACAGAGGAAGTCAGTGACAGCACCTATGAAAGATTCAGTGAAATGAGCGTGAGAAAGAGTCAGCTCTTAGAGAAACACAACTGTACTGTTAGAATCCATGGCTCATTATCCTCACAGTGACATATATGCACCAAGAACAAATAGACATTTCAGACAGAAATGGGTTGATAAGGAGTTTCAAA
>PVIU01033981.1:0-11815 GCA_004026605.1 Ondatra zibethicus
TATACATTTCAAAACCTAGAAGAAAGTGTTTTGATATTTTTACAATGACTACAAATGCTTGAAAAAAATATTTAGTTCAACTTAAGCATTAATTCCCTTCATGATATATATAGCATGTTACCCTGATGATATGTATAATTTTAATTGAATCTAGAATTTAAAATTAGGTTTTTGAAGTTATTACATTATTTCCCCTCTCCCTCCAATCAGTCCCTACTGTGTAAACCTGCATTCTTCTTTCATATTTATGTGATGGCTTATAAGCAAAGAAATGTAATAAACCACATAAGTGGACTTAAAGACAAAAATCACATGATCATCTCAGCAAATAGAGAACAGGCATGTTAAAAAAAATTTCCATGATAAAAGTTCCAAAGAATGTAGTCCTCAAGAATTACCACAAACAATAAAAATTATTTATGACAATCATCATCTTAAGTGTGCGACATCATCTTAAGTGGAGAAAAGCTAGAAGCAATTGTAGTAAAGTCAGGAACCAGATAGGGATATCCACTACCCACAGTCCTTTTCAATAATGTACTCAAAATACTCGAGGAATAGGCAAGGAAAAGAAATATAGGTGATATAAATAGTGAAGTAAGAAGTCACACTATCCTTATTTGTGGATGCTATGATAGTATAGATTAGAGATGCCCAAAATTATACCAGAAAACTCCTAGAACAGATAAACAAATTCAGCAACGTGGCAGGATAAAGAATCAACTGGAACAAATTAATACCTTGCTATACACCAACAGAAAACATACAGAGGAGACCATGGATACACTCCCATTCACAGTAGCCTCAAAGAAAATAAAGTATCTAAGAATAAACTTAGCCATTACACCTCTAAAGAAAGAGATAGAAAGACACTAGAAAATGGAAAGACACCCTATGCTTATAGATTAGTAGAGTTAACATTATGAAACTGGTCATTATATCAAAAGCTATTTACAGAGGCTATATAATACCAATCAAAAGCCTTCCAATATTCTTCAAAGAATTAAAAATATCGTAAAATTCATATGGAACTATGAAAGGATAGCCAAAATAATGATGACTAAAAGGAACGTTAGTAGGATTGCAATTTCAAATCTTATGTATAACAGAGTCATAGTAACAGCACTAAATCAGATGTGTAGACGAATGGAACAATATCAAGGACACAAACATGAGCACACATAGCTTCAGCCACTAATATCTGACAAGACTCCAAAAGCGTATGTTGAAGAAAGTGTCTTCAAAAAAATGGTGCTGTAAAACTGGATGTCCACATGCAGATGCCTCTTGTTGGAGTGTGAGGAAAAAAGGACCACCATCCACTGTTGGTGTGTCTGCAAATTGGTGTAGTCACTATGGAAATTAATGAGAAGTCTCAAAAAGCTAAAAATGAATTCATCATATGATTAGTCTTTCCACTCCTTGACGTATGCCAAAATGTGGACATCCAACTCCACAGATACCTGTTTAGTCATGTTCAATGTTGCTTTTTCACAATAGCTCAGATATGGAAACAACCTAGATGTCCCACAGCTGATAAATGCATAACTGGTACATATCTACTATAGGATACTATTTAGCAAAAAAAAAAAAAATGAAATCATGAACAAGTAAATGGATGGAACTAGAAAATATTATATTGAATTAAGGAAACCCAAACCCAGAAAGACAAACCGCATGTTCTTTCTCATTGGACGTTCCTAGCTCCAAATCTTCAAATGTGAGTGTATACCCTATAGAAACTATAGGAACCTGGAAAGTAAAACCAAGCTATTGCTAAGAAAAGGAGATTGGGGAGCATTAGAGGGGTAAATAGCAGTGTACAAATGATCTAATTAGGGAAAGAGCAAAGGGTAAATACAGAAGAAGGCAGGCAGAGGGCAAAAGGGAACAGCAGAATACAAGCACTCTATTTGACAGGCAGAATGAGAAAGGGGGCTTTTAGGAAGCAGGGAGGGAGGGAACACAGAAGATGAAGAATGCTGGATACAATAACAATAATGATGTCTGAAAAAGCCACAAGAAATCATACTATTAACTGTTTATCTTAAAAAACCAATAGTCCACATACATAATCTGTGTATAAATAAATGCAGACATTTTTAATGAATTTTTTCTCATCTGGTCTGAATGTGCTCCTTCCAAGAGCCAAAAACCACCTAAGGTCACAAAGCAGGTCCCCCTAATGGTTGTGTTAATAACAATGATTCAGTTACAACCTGAGCTCGTTTTGCCAGGAAACAGAAACCTAAAGTATTTCTCAGGGGCTCTTAAAGGTCGGCTGAATGCTTCTGACTACAACTCTCAGTACAACCACTGTCTGACAGAGTCCCCATACCAAACACCTGGCAGTCCCAGGTTTCAAGGATACCTCTCCCCTGTCATTGTCATCTACCTTTATAAAGCCTAACAAGCTCTGGCAGCTAGGTGCTGTCCTCCACTGTCTGAGGCAGTCCAGCAAGTTTTGTTTTGTATTTTGATAAATGGTTCCAAGTTGCACCTACTTACACTAACCAAAACCCTCATACCAGACAAGGGGAATCCTTTTTTGGGTTGTTGACCAGGGCTGTCCAAGATATTCCCCAAATATAAGAGCCCATTGCTGAAGGTACCAAACACTTGAGACAAAGGGTCCAGAGGTCCTTGAATTGGAACTGACCTGAATCCTGGCCTTTCTCAGGATAGCTTTCATTGTACAGAACTGTGGTGTGAGAGAAGCAACCTACAGTCCTACTCAGCTACGATGCGTATTCCACAAGACCAGAATGGTACAATAACCCTAACGGAGCAACAGCTGCACACTTTGAACTTAAGACTTGCTCCACTAGAGGGAAACCATGACTGGTACTGGAAACCTAACTTGCTTCTCAGTGCTGGTGAAGTCATGGATGTTACCACTTCACTAAAAAAAAAAGCATAATCCCTAACTGCCTTCTAAACATTTATTCTTATACCTACAGGTTAAGTGTAGTCCTCCCCTGTCATCAAGGGAACTTCTCTTTGCAACAGAGACTACCACAGAAAACCACAACCAATAAGACACAGAGTTATGGAGGCCAGACCCAACAGATACATCTACAAAAGACTCCTGCACCTAAGGCTCAGAGAACATTTAGGAAGATTGGGCAGAGAAAATGTAATGGCCAGAAGATCAGGGAGCTTGCTAGGAGATTATGTTTCCTATGCATATAAAAATCTACGCACATAAAGTCTCCCAATTACAACTGCTCAAATGCGAGCTGAAGAATGACAACAATGCACAGGCAATTGAGGAAAGCAGGGAACACAAGAGTGGGCCTCCCTAGGGAAGAGAAAACACACACACCAGTTTTCCCAAGCTGGGCATGATGGCAAAACCCCTTAACTCCAACACAGCACTCAAGCCACTGGAGCAGAAGATTGGGAGGCTACAAAATAAGATTATAACTTTAAGACAAAAAAGTGTGTATATGTGCGTCTGGGCACACACAAGAAGGTTACAGGACAAGCAAAGGAATTAGTCCTCTCCTTTCACCTTGTTAAGTAAGGGTGTCTGTTATTTCTGCAGTGCTCTGTTTTCTAACACAGTTGTAACCCTTCCCCTACACACACAGACACACATACAAGTGTGTGTGCTTCTAGCCCATTTTATTGTCTTACTCTTCCATTTTCCTTTAAGGAGTGATGGGATTTGACATGTGACAACATCAGGTTGTCAGTCAGACCTGCTCCGCAAGTGATTTTACCCACTGGGCCATCTCACCAGACCCATTTGCAGTTCTTATCAGACAGGGTCTCATGAAGCCCAGGGTGGCCTACAGATATGCATGCAGTCTGCACTGGGCCTGAACTGCTGATCCTCCTGCTTTTTCTTCCTCTGTGTTGAATTCATAAAGGTGCATTAATATGCCCAATAAATGGTGATATTCTTACTCAAAATATTCCAGATTTAGAGGAGGAAAAACCTCTGCCTCATTTTAGGAGAATGACTGGCATAAGCCTGAAACAGAAAAGGAAAAGTTATCATAAAACACACACACAAAAACACTGAAATTCAAAGATCAAGACAATGTGTCCTTTCTAAACAAGTTACCTATACAAATTCAATGTGCCGCTGGAAAGTCATTTGTCTTAATTTCACTATTCTTTCAACAACAACAAAATAATAATCAAATGAACAAAAACTCAGTTATTTGTTCATTCATTCAGCTTCCCATCATTTTAGTAGCTAAGACAAGGTACTTAAATTTATCAAAACCTGAAAGACAGTGTGAAAAAAAGAACAAAAAAAAAGAATACTTGGTAAAAGACTACAGCAATCTACCAGCAAAAGAAAAGAGAAAAAAGCAAACAATAGACAAAATAAATAAATAAAATTAAATAAACCCCTCCAGAAAAAGACAAGTTCCTTGACCTAAAATAAACATAGAAGAAAAAAAATTCCAGCACAAGAGAAGTTCATTTCATTTATAGTCAGAAGTGAAACAGGACCACCTATGATTTTTCTATACATATCATCAACGATATTTCCAATTGCCAGACAAATCAGAATATAGCAAGTATGTATAACTGAAAAGAAGCATACATGTCTACTTATTTTATTCAGGTGACACAACTATCTATGAATAACATCCAAACTAGTATACTAAAGTAGTAGAAATATCTTTTATCAACAATGTTGATGCAAAATTCAGTGAGTATAATAGTTTGAAGAAAATATAATTGGACACCCAACGTCAAAGTTTTCAGTTATAAATAGTCAGGTTGCATAAAAATGCCAATATTCTTAAGATTTATATACAGATTCAACAAACCTCAGAAATAGAAATCCAGTATTTGGATTTTATAATCTCATTTTAAAATATAAGATATAACACTGCTGAAAAATGGAGACAACCTGCTGAGTACAAGATACTTAGAAATCTCTAAATTTCAAGAATGGCATACTTGCATCAGTATGAACAACATGATTTTTATGAAAGTACATAATAGTGCAATATGTATTTGGAGAAGACTGAAGTCAACATGGTTAATTACTGGGAAGAGTGATATGCACTATAACAAGAGCATATGGGCTTTTAAGGTTTAATGATCTCCATCCCAGTCAAGCTTGTAAATTCACTCAATGGTTAGTTACCTTTTTAAAATTTTCATAATATAAAAATAAACATTTTATTTTAATTTAGGTGTACAACTAACTGGCACCTAATACATTCATCATTGTGTAACCATTATCACTGACCTCTATAATCATGCTTATTATAGAGGATAATAATCATGGATACTGTTGTCAACTGCTAGATTGCAAACAAAAATTTGGCTTTTGCAGAGAATATACTTGTTTCTGTCTTTTTAATTATAAATTTGAGTATGAAAATTGACCTTTTTTGCATGTCTATTGGAAAAGGATAAAGGGTGGATATAACATGGGGAAAACTGAAGGGAGACCATAAGAGACAGGATTAAATGAACTAACTTTTGAGTTAAATTGTCAGTATATCAAACTGAATGACAAGTAAGTAACTTTATTTGCATGATTGTCACCCAACAAAAGCATAAAGTAATTGAAGATTTGATTTAAGATAGAAAAAGTATTCTGCAAGTTTAACAGTAACAAAAACAGTGTGCTCTCATATTAACGACAGTTTTAGAAAGAAAACCCATGCTAAGAGCAACTCCTGCCATTCGGTCATTCTTGAACACCTTGCTCTACGAATTTTTTTGTTTGTTTGTTTTGGTTTTTCGAGACAGGGTTTCTCTGTAGCTTTGGAGCCTGTCCTGAAACTCGCTCTTGTAGACCAGGTTGGCCACGAACTCACAGAGTTCCGCCTGCCTCTGCCTCTTGGGTGCGGTAATTAAAGGCGTGCACCACCGCTGCCAGGTCATGCTCTAAGGCTTTTTAAAACCAGATCGGCAGAACCTTCCTTTGTCACCTATGAAGTGTTCTAATCCCAATTCTCGGTCGCCAGCCATGGGGACCAAAGGACGCGCCTTCTAAGGTTTCTGGTGTTCTCATTCCTGACACCTACTGACCTCTGCTTCCAGGAGCTAAAGGGTTAAGTGATGAAACCCGTGCTTACCGGACTGAGTGGAATCCAGGAAGCGGAAGTATCCTCAGCTAAGGCGGAAAAGCAAGAAATTCACAGAAAAGATCCCTAACGCTTCGGGGAACAAAAGGGGTCCGAGAGATATACAAGGGAGAAAACCCTAAACATTCTTTCTCACACGTGTCTTAGTTCAATCCCTTCCTTGGGTTAATGGCTCCGACTTCAGTTCCGCCTCCGAAATCTCGCGGAACTTCATTAGTCGTTTATTACGTGAATCCTCACGGTGTGCATTTTGGGAAATGAAGTTCGATACCTTTGACGCGTCCTGCCTTCTAGAGGAACTGGGAAATCTCCAGTTGAAACCAATTGATTGAAAAAACTGGGAAATCTCCAACTGAAATCAATTGATTGAAGAAACTTACAATTGAATTGGTTTATGGGAAATGTAGTTCCTAAGTTTGACATTCTTGGAAAGGATGCTCAAGCAGAGTGTGTGTATTGGGCATATTTTACCAAGTTCTAATTGCCCCAGAGGTATATGAGTCTGTCCTCAGCTTCTTCTTTCTATAATCATCAACCTGTTATCAGTATTTTTTTCCAACTTTAAATATTGTGTATACAATCACCAAATTCAAATTTTCACTCATAATCCGTACCTCTACCCCGCAAAGGCAGGCTACCTTATTTAGAAGATATTTTATAAACATGTTAAAATGATGAATAGAAACCCCAGCCTCAAATAATAGCACTTCTATCATATGTCCATTTCAAAAACAGTGCTCATACAAAACAGCTCGTGCCTTAGACACATTTGTTCTGAACCAAATAAAAGTGACCCTGACCTAGAAACAACCATTGAGGTTGTCACAAAAGAAAATTTCATCACAGAACTGCCTACAAGAGATTTCATTGGTTGCAAAATGAAGAAAGTCAAAGATCAAGACTTTTAACATATATGCTGAGGGTGGGTGGGGCGGGTGGATAGATGCCTTGCAGAAAAGCAGAGAAAACTGCTATATATCTGGGTTACTATCCAATAGCATCCTTAGATTTTGGATTGGTTGAAATTATTCATCTGTTACTAATACATGTTAAAGAATTTTTTAAAAGGTTGTTCAATTAAACACAGGGGTGGGAAATGAAATAAAATGAGGATACTGTAAATTGCTGTAAATGGGAAAAAAAAGGAAACTAGGGAAGGATTATGGTGGTTTGATCATTAACAATTATACATCTAATAGTTTAGTATATAAAACATATAAAGAAGTACTAAAAACTGGACATCAAGAAAAGAAAAAACCCATTTAAAAATGAAGTGGAGGACTAAGCAGAGAATTCTCAAAAGATGAAACAGAAATGGCTGAGAAATTTAAAAAATGTTCTACATATTTAGTCATCAGGAAAACAAAAATCAGAACTCTTTGAGATTTCATTTTATATGATTTAGAACAGCCAAGATCAACAAAATATCTAAAAAATTTATTATATATATTTTTTATTTTTGTGTACATGTATGAATGCATGAAACATATGTGTTTGGTACATACACAATTATAACGTGCATGTGAATCTTAGAGAATATCTTGCAGAAGTCAGTCCTTTCCTTCTACTTTGTGGTCAGGGTTTTAAGGAGGTCCTAGACTTGGAGGCAAGTGGGTTTGCATAGTGAGCTATTTATTGGTCCAGATACTATTCTATGCATGTGAGGAAACTGAAAACAATTTCTACATTAATATTTCTAAATTTTTACATTTTATGAGAATATACAAGAATAAAATGTGCTGATTTGGAAACTTTTATCTTTGTACTATGCTCTGCAAAATCTGAATAATGAAAATGTTATTAAAGAAGTAAAACCTTGTAGTATTGTTGACACAAAGAATATTCAGAATGCACAAAAATTAAAACATATGTTCAATTTGTTGAAGTATGATTTCAGAAAAGTATAGTAACAGAAGTCTCAGATATGTACTTTAGCAGAAATCTAGTCATTTCTACTAATTCTATACATGCAAACCATAAACAAAGGATACATTATGCAAGTGAAATGATTGAATTTAAAAGATTTCTTATTGCAACTTTCATGTCTTTGTTCCTTAAACTGTAGATAAAAGGGTTTATCATTTGAGGAAACACAGAATACATCACTGAGGCCACTGCAGATTTTATTGGTAAGGCAGTCATTGTAGAGCTGATACATACCATAGAACCAGCCCCATAAAATAAGGAAACCACTGACAAGTGAGTTCCACAGGTAGAAAAGGCTTTGCACTTTCCCTCCAGCGATGCTATTCTCAAGACTGTAGACATAATGTGATAATAGGAATAAATGATTCCACAAAAAGGAATGCCACCAAATACACAAATTGCAACCAAGAGCATGATGTGATCAATGAGGGTGTCAGAACAGGACAGCTTGATGACCTGAACAAGTTCACAGAAGAAGTGGGGGATTTCCAGATTTGTGCAGAAGGACAGCCGCTGCACCATCAAAGTGTGCATGAAGGCACCAATAATACTAATGAACAGAGAAATCAGTGAGAGCAGAACACAGGAGTTAGGTTTCATAATGATAGTATACCTCAAGGGGTGACAAATAGCTATGTAGCGGTCATAGGCCATCACCGTGAGGAGAAAATTTTCAAAGTATGTAAAAACTAGTGCAAAGAAGAGCTGTGTGAGGCAGGCTGCATAGGTGATGCTCTGATCATTTGCTTGGATGTTCACCAGCATCTTGATGACTGTGACTGTGCTGCAACAGATGTCATTAAAGGACAAGTTAGAGAGGAAGAAATACATGGGTGAATGGAGGTGGGAATCAAAGCTTATAACTAAAATTATGAGCAGGTTTCCCAGGATGGTGACCAAGTATATGAACAAGAAGAGGCTGAAGATGAGAGACTGAAGTTCTGGGTCATCTGTAAATCCCAGAAGAAGGAATTGTAACACAAATGTTATGTTTTTGGGCTCCATGTTGCTTGTCAATCTTTGAGGAAAAATGGGACAAATTGAAATCTAATTAATTAATTTTTAATGAGGAAAATCAATATCACAGTGCATCTGAATAAAAATAAAAATTATGTCAATGACTATTGTCTTACTGAATGTCAGTTGCTGATGAGAATGAATAGTTAGCATTTTAACAGGTATCTTAACAATGTTTTATATTTCCTTTTTTGTTGATTAAATTTATTCTTTGACAATTTTATTCATTTATATAATGTGTTCTGGTTACTTTTACCCCATCATACCTCCCTCCTACCCTGTCACCCACTTACTCTCTTTCCACTCTGTCCCTGTTCCATGTGCATGTCTTTTTGTTTGTTTGTTTGATGAGCCACTCAGTTTAACCAAGGCCATCTGTGTGTTCACGGTTTGTAAACCCAGTGAGTTCACCAGTTGGGCTACAGATGAAATTGGGTCTTGGTTATAAAATTTCAATGTCCACCCTACAGACCCACTCCATTCACCACCTAAAGGTTTCACAATCTCCCTGAACACTGCCACCACAGGAAATCAAGTTGAAAACTTTTGAGCATATGGGAGGCATTCCATCTGCATGGTATGGTTCATCTATTAAAGTCAGAGGAAAGTCTCAAGTGTATGTTTTTGCTTCTTATTCCTTGAGATAAATTCTCTTTTGTTTTTATGATACAGCACTACAGGTTATCTGGACCAGGACTTTATTAGAGCATTTCATGTTCTACCACTTGTCTCCTACTTTCTGTACTAGGATTTTACATGCTTGCACTTCTTTTTCCAGCTTTATACTGGTTTTGATATTATCCCACCAATGTTCTAAATGCTTTTAACCATGTTCCATGCATAGGACCTCTCTGTGATTCTTGTTTAAAATATTTTTCACAGCTAGATACAAAATTGGCACTATAAAGATGACAATCATGGCTTTCTAACTTTTCAGTTTTCTGCCCAGATTCCTCATACATCTTCACAAAGGTAAGTACAAGGCAACACAGAGTAAAACTGTATTTTTTTTGGGAAAGAATCATGTTTACCCCATATTTTATTTGTTACTTGATTTATCCTCATTATTTCAGACTATGATCATACAATAGCAAAACCAATTATGAAGAATCTGGCCAACAGTTCATGTTCCAATACAGCCTAAAATATGATCTTACAAGGATATAAAATTATCACAGTGACAGAAATAGGAAAGACTACATGTATATACACAAAAAACATATCCATACCCATCTATACCCAAATGACAAACTATTCTGGGCATATACTTGGCTGATCCTATTGATGAACATATTCAACATTTAAGAAATTTTGGAAAAAATTATGAATAATTTACCCAATATGTGATGCTTTACTATAGAAGGTTTTGAAAGTTATCATACTAAGTAGCCCAAACTTTTGCTTTCATCATCAAAGATAGTAATATTAAAATTATTTAGGACAGCTAACATATTTGAGAAGGAACATATTTCTTTTTTGTCAGAAAATCGCATTGATCCTTTGAAGACAGGTAATATATATCTAGTAGAGTGAAAAAAAGGTGAATATTTGTCACATTGAAAAATGACAATGTGTATCAATAAAATGCCAGGATCTTCACAGTAGACCTGTCTCTCAAAGTCTTTCACATACAATTTCCTCACTGATTCCTTGAGATAGATCTGGCATAAAGACCTGATCCTATGTCAAATCATTAAATACGGCACTCTGCATTACTTGGATGGCTTCATGAAGAATGTTCTTCAGCCTCCCACACAATAGGAAAAAAAAAAAACAGTACTCATCTCTTGCTCACATAGAACAGAATCAGGGGCTCCTGGAAGAAATACAATCTGTAGAGGAAAGTGAGACTATTCTTTTTTGACTTTGCAGAACTTATAATGGGAGATTTTACTGACTGACACCTATAGTCTCAAGATTCCTGACAGTTTAATAACCAAAGCTTTTTAATAGGCAGTAAATAATAATTTCAGTAAGATCCCAAGAGTGTAGGTCCTTAAAGACCAACTTTGTAGATGGAAGAAATTCCGAGTGCCTGGTATCCTGACCCATGAGGCCTTATTTGCCTTTCATTATATTTTCTGACACTTCGATTTCATAGACCTGGCAACCAGAACAAACTAAAATTTTAGTTAATTCAAACACCCTATTTTAGCTATGTCAATATATTTAGTTAGGAGACCTATTTGAATTTCATATTTGAATATATATTTTAATGTGTTGCTTATTGCTTTCATGTCCATCTCACTAAGACTGCAGAGCAGTGTTCGTTCTATGTCAATCAGTTAGTATGATATTTTATGTATGTTTTTAGGACTGACTAAACATTGTGATGTCGCCTGGCTAAGACTGTTTCCCCTGCTTGCAACATTCTTCTAGTTGCGTATAGATTTTAGTCTATGGTAGAAGCTCTGCATTGTTTGAGAGAGCCAAAGAATACATGGGAGGAATAAAAGGGAAGAAAGAGAAGGTGAGGAGTTATATATTATAATCTCAAAAATATAAAATGTAGACTTTTTTGATAAACTGCAGAATGCATTGTTGCTATATTTATACTTTGGTTGGCAAATGAAAAGCTAACAGCAGATAACTTCGTAGGAGGGATTTGAAGATGACACATTGACGGGCCAGGGAAACCATATTAACCAGCTACTCAGTTATACTTATTTCTTTTTTTTCACATTTAATTTTTTATTATTGCATTATAAATAGTACCATTCAAAATTTCCACCTCCTCCGCTCCTCCCATTTCCCTCCCGCTTCCCCACTCCCCCTCCCCTTTTCCCCTCCAGTCCTAAGAGAGG
>PVIU01033982.1:0-11825 GCA_004026605.1 Ondatra zibethicus
GGGGGGGTAGTGGGAGGGGACCGGGAGAAGGGGAAGAAAGGTAAAAATTTTATTTCTTTAATTATGTTCTTGAATGGAAAAAATAAAACAAAACAATGTATGGAAAAAAAAAGAATTGAAATGTTGATTACAAGCAAGACCAAAACGTAAAAACTTGGAAAATCTATAGCCTGCCTATGAGTTGCTAAGGAAGCCCTGAGTGAACGTGTGAAGAGTAGATGAAGTTCTGTGTAAAGGTGTATTGTTTGACATAAGGTGGCCATGCAAGGCCCAAGGCCTCTGACCTATGATAATTTGTCAGAACCTCCTTCCCCTCATAGGTCAGACTCAGAGAAAACTGGCAAAAAGCTGTCCTCTGGTACAAGTACTAGTGTTTACACTAGTGTTTACAAATATTTAACAGTGCGCTCAAAAGCTAACAGCTGAAGCTTCTTCCTCTAAAATATTTGCAGTTTGACACTGCTCACCTACAGAGGTTTCATATTGCTGTGGTATTGGTGCCACTACATCAGAGTGCTGACATTCCACCTGACTCCAACTTTTCTGTGTATATCCATGTCATTCTTCGGTGTCACGGTATTTTCTTCACTCACGAGCCACTCCTAGTCAGGTTTCCAGAATCAAGCTGGATACCATACCTACACATAGTAGAAAAGAAGAAAAAAGTCTATTTGGGAGGAAAAATAAAAAATCTGGCTATGTTTAATAGAGACTAAAATGAATGAGGTATGTCATTAAAAGTTAGGGCCTATTCATTGAGACAGCCAGGAGATTAGGCAGTCATCCATACAGGAAGCTAGACCTTTACATAAACACAATGGAAGCCTGACTCTAAACATTTGGAGATCATCCTAGCCTCCTCCTCTTCTTTTTTTCCCGGTTACATCACTTTCTCTTTTTTTTCTTATTGATTTTTCTTGATCTCTACATTTTTCTCTGCTCCCCTCCCTGCCTCTTCCCTCCCCTTTAACCCACTCCCAAGGTCCCTATGCTCCCAATTTACTTAGGAGATCTTGTTTTTTTCTACTTCCCATGTAGATTAGATATGTATGTTTCTCTTAGGGTCCTCATTGTTGTCTAGGTTCTCTGGGATTGTGATTTGTAGGCTGGTTTTCTTTGCTTTCTGTTTAAAAACCACTTATAAGTGAGTACATGTGATATTTGTCTTTCTGGGTCTGGGGTACCTCAGTCTAAATAATGTTTTCTAGTTCCATCCATTTGCCTGCAAAATTCAAGATGTCGTTATTTTTTTTAATGCTGTGTAGTACTCCATTGTGTAAATGTACAACATTTTCCTTATTCATTCTTTGGTCGAGGGGCATTTAGGTTGTTTCCAGGTTCTGGCTATGACAAAGAATGCTGTTATGAACATAGTTGAGCACATGTTTTTGTGGTAGGATTGAGCATCCTTTGGATATATACCCAAAAATGATATTACTGGGTCTTGAGGAAGGTCGTTTCCTAATTTTCTGGAGGCATCACAATCCCTGACTTCAAGCTCTGCTACAGAGCTACAGTACTGAAAGCAGCCTGGTATTGGCATAAAAACAGACAGGAGGACCAATGGAAACCGAATAGAAGACCCGGATATTAATCCACATACCTTTGAACACCTGATTTTTTACAAAGAAGCAAAAAATATCAAACGGAAAAAAGAAAGCTTATTTAACAAATGGTGCTGGCATAACTGGATATCAACATGTAGAAGAATAGAAATAGATCCATATCTATCACCATGCACAAAACTCAAGTCCAAATGGATCAAAGACCTCAACATAAAACCAACCACTCTGAACCTTATAGAAGAGAAAGTGGGAAGAACACTTGAACGCATTGGCACAGGAGACCACTTCCTAAATATATCCCCAGTAGTGTCCTAGCTTCTTATCACATCACAGGACCAGGGTGCATGTCCCCAGGGAGGCAGAGTACAAAGCGGTTTTGATGCAATGGTTACTGCATTCAAATTCTATTTTAAATTATTTCCTCCATTTTTCTCACTGTGGTCCTTAGATATCCCTTATTTAGGTTTTCTAAGATCAGTCTACTGTGCATTGTGACTAGCAAAGCAATGGATATAATTGTTTCCACCTAGACTTCAAAGGATGAGCCAAAGAGGTGTGAGGTACTGGAAAATAACTATCAAAGAGAAGGACTAGTTATTCTTTTCTATAACTCCTCCTCTATCTGCCCTCAAATCTTCCTCATTCACTTACTACTTTCTTGCTCCATTATCTCCCAATAGGGAGAACCTACTGTTGTTATTCTGCTAAATGGATGTAGTATTAAACCTACGGTCAAAGACTCATAGTTGTACATATGGATAAATGCATCTCTCAACCCTCATCAGGGGATCGTCTTGCAGTCAACAGTGATTAACAAAGGGAACTATGAATGATCAATGTTCATAGAATTAGAGATTATTGATTACTTAACCCCAAGTGGCATATCTACATCTCACTGCCTACTCTCAAGGCTCAGGAATTCCTGTAGAAGAGGGGAAGAAGGATTGTAAGAACCAGAAGCAACAATGACTCCTGTGAAACAGTGTTTTCTGTATGCAACAGGAAAGTTTCTTGTACGAATTGAATTCATCTGGGACCTGTTTGCATAAAACCTGTACTGAATCAACGATAAGGTGTTATTCCCAAACCCTGCCCTAGCTAGGAAGTAGATACTATAGTTTGAATGTGACCCTCTCATGATTCATGTGTGGCAGGTTTAATGTATAAAATGAGTGTTGGTAGTTAAGACCTTTGAATGGTGATTAGATCGTTTAGAAATGATTCATACGTAAGTGTTATTATTATAGGAAAATTGGCTATTGTGAGAATAGATTTGCTATAACAACCAGTTTTACCTTCATCTGTCCTATTATCCTCTTTTACCTTTTCACTATCTGCTATGGGATGATACACAAAAAGACTTTTTCTAGATGTTTAACCCTTGATTTTGAACTTTCCATTATTTTCTCCAGAGCTTTGAGAAATTAGTTTAATTTCTTTATAAATCACCCACTTTGAGGTATTCTTTCATCATAATCCAATGACAGCCGGTAAAATGTGATTTGATCCTAGTTTATATTTATTTAAAGCCCTCACTAGTTCTACAACTTTATAGAGAGAAGCCTGAGTGTATAAGTGTGGAATGAAACACAAATGTGAGTCAACAATTCTAGTCTCCAGGTGGAATTTTCTTCATGACCTGAAAAAGTTAATTAAATACTATAATCCTTTTCATCTAAAGCATGAGCTTTTTATAATGTATACTTAAATTGCTTATTTTAAGCTAATGATAAAAAGTAATAAAAAATATATGCATACATCATACAAAACAAAAGAGATAAAATGTTAAACTAAGATTCAGATTATTGGGGAGTGGTAAAGACTGGAGTTAAGTGCCTTGTGTTCAAAAGCCTTCCATAGTTTGGAGTAATTTTGCTTTCTTAATCTCTTTTCTCTCTTTGAACATTTTTTGAAACAATACTTTACCTGAAATTTTGATATGTAAAAGAAAAGCAGTGCTGGTTAAAGTCAAATGGGAGTTCAAAGACTATGAAGCAGTTAGTGATAGATCCTAAGAAGGCAGTGACTTAAGGGTTACAACAAAGTATTTGGCAGAAAATAAATTTCTTACATGGGGTACAGTATGAAAGATCTGCATATTTCTGTAATACATGTTGCCCTAGGTGAAATTCTGTTCAAGGTTTAAAGCCTGGTGAAAGTTCACAAAATATAGAATTTGGGCATCCACAGTTTCTGCTAGGACCTCTGATTTATCACAAATCTTTCGGCATTTGATTTTGAACAGCTCTGATAGACTTCTTTGTCGCTTCAGCTTTCTTGGACCTAAGAGTCATAAATCCAATACTTACATTTCTTCCTCCCTCCTACTCACTTTTCCTGACAAATCAAAGGTAAATATGGACGATGCTTCCCGTCTCTATTTCCTATTGAAATTTTGCCCATATGCAGAGACGTTACCTCTTGGACTCTATAGCTCAACATCAATTGAATGTGTCACCTGTAGGATAAGATGCTTTATAGAATTGCTGTCACAGCTTTCTTAGAATTCTTTGGGTGCTACTTTCATGGATTATAATATAATCTCTGGTCTAGCAGACATTTTCAAGGCATACTCATATAAACTTTCACCAATAAGTCTTGTTACTCTGTGCCACAGAAAGACAGCCCTGCCACATTTTCTCTATAAAAATTCCATCATGACTTGCCATCTTATCAGACAGCTCTGCCTTTATTTCATGCCTTTTCAACGACAGAAAAAGTGACAGAACTGTCATTCCACCAAGAAGACAATTCATTTCATAAGGCAAAGCTTATGATAAACTTACCTCTTTTGTGCCCACAGAGATTCGATTCGCAGAAAGCTCTGTGTCAGTTGCATGCCCTTCCTATCCATACCGAGTACCGTACCTCTACAAAGTCCGAAATCATCTTTGATTTTGACATACCTCCCAACAATCACCAATGTGTTGTGTTACTTTTCCTATGGCTATATAAAAAATGTCTAATCATGTCATATATGGCACTGATAGCAGTTCAGGGTAATCATTCCAGTCAATCCTAGACTAGTGAACCAGTGAGTTTGGGGGCATTGCTTATAACAATCAGGTAAGTGACAACTGTCTGCAACTCAAAGGCAGCTATACCAATGAAATGTTCTGCCACAGCATAAGATGGTTTAGATAAGGGACATTAGCAGACCCTCCACCACAATCATTCTTCTACCTCCTACTGTGGCACTTACAAAGACTGTGAGCAGATGTAGCAGGATTACTGAAAGTCAAGGGGACAAGAAGGAATAAGTTCTTGGAAAATCAGTCAGGGTTCTGAATACACTCCTTCTCTTTAGATAGGTAACATTAGCAACTAGTTTCAAAATGATTTCATTCAGGTGATCCCAGCTGCTTTGATTTCAAGATGGAAATAGTTACATTGTGCCCAGGGGAAACAGTTCCACAACAAAGCAAGTGTTCCTTTTTTATTAATTAATTTTTATCCATTTACTTTACATCCCACAATTTCCCCTCCCTACTCTCCTTCCATTTCTTCCCCTCACCCCACCCCCAATCCACTCCTCTGTTTCTGTTTAGAAATAGGCAGACCTCCCACATGTATCAACAAAGCACATGGCTTAACAAGTTGTTGTAGGACTAAGTTCCTCCCATTTTATTAAGGCTGCACAAGGCAACCCAGTATGAGGAATAAGTTCCCAAGCAATTGTTTCTTAACAGTTACTTTACATGCCGCTTGATCCCAACTGTGTATTTTTCAGATACTTAAATGTATGTGGCCACTTCGTGTGGTTGTCCTGTTGATAATGTTTGTAGGCAATACATGGAGTAATTTTCTAAGAAAAGGTTCAGTACACAGGAAAAAAAATCTAGTAAACAGGTTGGCTTATTCATAAAAGTTCAGGTGCTAAAGAAAGTAGTTTCTAAAGATAGTATGATAACTTTCATTCAAATCTGATTCAAAAGTACCATGTCTTTCATTGAGACTAATACTAAGGCATCATATTTAGATACTGAAAGAATTCCTAATAGGTTTGGACGTAAGCACTTCCCAGATACTTATGATTAACAGTATTTGCTGGCATCCTCTCAGATGGATAGATATAGAACACACAAAAAGGACGTTATAGTGTAAGAGAAGACACAATAAACCAAATAAGGCTGTGGATGGTGAAAGTAGCTATTCTATATACTAGTTTGTCAGTTTTTAAATATTTCAACATTTTATTTGTATGTGAGTTGGGGGAGGTAGTGTATTTAAATAAATATGGGCTTAAAAATCAAGATGATACAATCCATATATCAATAAGAAAGTGAATTTAAGAGACAAAATAGAAGAGACAGCACACTTACAGTACCAGATTTTGTCTTCCTGAGACTCCTGATCTATTCTTTTTTAAGATGGATGAATAAAGAGAACAAACAGTTAATGTTTAAAAAACAAACCTCGAAGAAGCGTAAATCACTCCCACATATTTTTAGACCAAAGTTTGGTCACATGACTACACCTAACTGTGAGAGCAACTACAGAATACAGAATAATTGTGTGACTGTGTGGGTAAACACATTTGATAGAATAATCAAATACCCATCATAACATCCTTAACACTGTGAAAATACCATTATGTTACTCGTTTAATAACCTTTATAAGGAAAGTGTCATTACTATTTTGAAATTATGTATGGTTAAAATAAGAATATTCAGAAGCATTTAACCAAGATCAATAAACTAAAATATTGAAAAGCTAGAGGTTCAAGCCGAGGAACCAGAAATAACTCTATATAGAGTTCATCTCTTCCAACATTTTAAGAATTAGCTTGATTGTTTCCATAAAAAATATTTCTGGGATTTCCATAGAAATTGTGCAAAACCTATAGATAAATTCAGAGAATTGACATCTTTATTATTTAGGTGTTTTATTTCTTTTATTACTAGTTTGAGAATATATTTCATATGTTCTTGACTCTGAGTTTTTATGGCACAAAAATATGTGTTGTGTATTAGGGAGTAGTTCATCATAGCTTATAAATCATATGCCACTGTTGTTGGACAAAGTGATTTTAATATGTCAGTAATTCCCCTGCCTTTTGTCGAACTTTTCTATTAGTTACTAAGAGGGAGCTTGAAGTCCTTAATAACAGTTGTGAATTTGTCTATTTCACCTTTCTGCTCTATCAACTGTTACTTTATTTATCTTAAAGGTCTGTTTTGATGTGTATTTATTCATGATGATTATATTTGTTTGATCACCAATAACTTTACTTTGTTATCATTATGCAATGTCTTCCTTTGCTTATAGTAATTTTATTTTTCTCTAAATAAAAGATGCTCTTTCAGTGTGGCTATTCACTAGGGAATAACATGACATGATAGCTATGATTATGTGACACAGAATACTATGGTCACCTATAGAACACTAACTCAGCAGTCATAGTAATAAAATCAGAAGAATAAGACTAAGAGTTAAATATATGGCAATTAGTAATGTAGCTTTTAACATTTTTTAATTAAAGCAAATTCAGAATGGTCAAGAACACTCTGAGATTCTCACAAATTCTTCTTGCCTCCCATGTAGGAAGGAGAATGTTAACTGATGACAGAACTTCTGTGATGCAACTTTCATGAGATAGTCATCCATACTGGGGTGAAACTTTTCTGTGATAAAGCCATTCTTTTCACCTGCACTTCTAAACTAAGGTCAATAATTTTCACTGGTTCAGTAGACTAGGCTTGTGAGAAATCATTGCTCTGTTCTGTTGTCAATACAATGAGGTGAACTGATGCTTGCTTACTTTATCCCAGGAAAAGTAGTGCAAGAGATTGTATCAGATATTGTCAGATACAACACCAGTTCTGAATAGTCATGATTAATATTCATTAAATATATGTAAGCACATCTGTCACATCCAGTTTACTTGTGTCTTTGTTTCTAAGAGTATTTTGTGTAAAAATAAAGTGAGCTTTGTTTTTAAAACAACTCCATCAGTCTTCATCTTTCTGATTAAGATACATAGGTAATTTACATTTGAGATAATTATGTATTTCAGAATTAGTCTGCCTTTTGGGGTGCTAGGGGTTAAATTTATGATATTATTCATGTTAAACAAATATTCTATCACTTAGTTACATCCAAAATCTCATGTCTGTGTTTTTGTTTCTTCTTTTCTTTATTTGTTATTTGAACACTTTTAGAGAGTTACATATTGATAATAGGCTTTTCTTGTCTCAGTCTTTGTAAAATTTTTTGTACTGGTTATTCTCTGCACTGCAACTATTATCAGAATGCTTATATTAACTAGGATTACTACTTTAATCTTTTAAGCCAAGTGTAAAATTCTTTTATTTAGATCTAATTACACTATCTACTTTTAATTGTCATGTGTGGAGTACTAGACAATATCACTTTTTCTGAAAGTGTTATTGCATTATTGTTTATTAATTTATGTGGTGAAGATAACCTAATGTCTGGACTAAAGTTCTTCTACTCTAGTGTTAATTCTTTTCTGATACTCTCGATATTTTTAAAAGATCATTTCCATTATGGTTGAAAAAATCCTTTAGTCAATATTTGTGTGTAGGTTCAGGTCTTGGTTTTCTTTTATCTGACTATGCCTTCAATTTTTTTTATTAGCAAAGAACATTTTCCCATTTCTTTTTTCAAATTAATATTTGCATTATTTCTTTTGTATTGCCTACTTCAAATTTTAATTTCCTTTTTTAATTTTTTCCATACCAACCACAGTTTTCCTTTCTTCTCTTGTCCAGTTTCCTGTCTCCACATCCCATCTTAGTGTCTTCCACAATCTAAGTGCTTTAACTAAATTTAGAAAGGGGCAAATTCAGCACGGTGAATAGGTTCCAAAATGCTAGCTCATGTTCAGAAACTGGACTGATCCCAGGTATAAGAGCCCTACAAACATACCAAGCTACACAACTGTCACTCCTGTGCTATTCTTTAAGAATTTCATAGAATGTACTATTATATTTACTATCTCCCCTGTCTTCTCCCAGATTCACCACCACTTCTCTAACCACCCATCTTCATGTCCTCTTTTTCAAGAAATTTATGTCATCCAAATTGTGTGCTCAATATCTTTTGGATGTAAAACTTATCTTGAAGTGAGGTCTACTTATCAAGAGACACATTCTTTTCGTGTTGGTATTTTTCTTATTTTTACTTGCTTTTTTTACACACCATATCAGCCCCACCCTAACCAAGAAGCTTTTTGCAATTGATGGTTTTTGGAAAAGAGAAAATCAGTATTCTCCACTGAAGTGTCTGTGTATATCAAAGACACTCCAGTGCTGGCTTCATACCCAGTAGTAGTTGGCCAACATAAAAAGGTGATACATTCTGAAACAAAACTGGCTATTCTTCTGCTCAGCAAGGGGTGGAACTTCATTTTGAACTCTACTCTCTATGCTGATATTTCTTCTTATTTCAGCTTACACAGTGCATGTTTGCTCTGTCATAGTCACTAAGAGTCTATATTTTCAGAAGATAAAGATTCCTTGCAATTATCCAATATCTCTGGCTCTTACACTATTTCTACCCCCTCCCACAATGAACCCCAAAACTCAAGAGAAGTAAGTGAAACATATATGTTTTCTTCAGAGATGAAGATTCTGAAGACCCTTATTTTTTGTATCTTGGCCAGTTGTGGGTCTGTGTTAATCATTATCTACTGAAAATTGAAGCTTTTTATATGAAGGCTGTGAGGTACATTAATCTATATGTATAATAAGTCATTAGGAGTCTCTTTATACTATGTCTAGCAGAGTAATAGTGGTAGATTCTTTTCTAGGGCTCAAGACCTGACTAACCGCAGATTCTTGGCTCTGATAATTCTGCCATAGATGGATTTCTTTTTGTGGAGTACGCCTCAAATCTAATCAGAAATTGATTAGTTATCCCATAATATTCATGCCACTATTTTAACAGTGATCATGTCTTGCCAGATCAGTCCTTATTATATCTCACAGGGTCCATAGAAAGATATAACTGATGATTACTTGTCTCCATTTATAGCTTTTCATAGCACCTTCCAGCACTATGAAAGCTAGCTAGTAAGGATGAAGCTTCTGGGTCAGTATCAGCTACTTTACAGTATCTTCTATGACTCAGATATGCTGTGTCTTCAGAAATAGGGTCTTACAGTCAAATTAGAGAGTAATAAAGAGCATTGGCAACAGTCTGTAATATTGGGGGATCTATGGGACCCCACTGACTATGAACTTCAAATCTGGTCATCCAATCTTGGCACTGGGGATTTTATTTGCTTTCCCAAGATGTCTACTAGGGTCCCACACATTTCCACAAAGGACAATTTCACCAAGGGCAGAATTCATGGTTGACAGTTATCCTGCTTTCTTCTGCCTTTCACTATTTTCAAATGCTGCTGGTAACTGATACTTCTTTAGTAGCTTTTTTCCTCCAGCAGCTTTCAGATTATTTGACTTGCTTTTAATTTTTTGAAGTTTAATTTTGTCATAGATTTAGCTAGATTTCTTGTATTTAAATTCTGTCACAATTTTCTTCTGAAATCTTAAAAGTTTAGTCAACTTTAGGATTCTACATCTTTGTGTGTGTGTGTGTGTGTGTGTGTGTGTGTGTGAGAGAGAGAGAGAGAGAGAGAGAGAGAGAGAGAGAGAGAGATGAGAGAGAAAAACACTCTCCACCAGAATTCACAGAATGATATATATACATATATATTCAGCTAAATTTTACCAACTGTTTAGAAGATTGTTGGTCCTATTTAATTCATTTATTTTATCTGTCAGTCATCGGATTAGGTTCTTTAAATAGGTACTTTGTCTATGGATTCAGATTCTTTTCACAAAATTGTGATTATGGACACAATTTAATCCCAGTGATGTTGTCTAAAGGGTTTTCCTGGCTGACATACTTGTGCAAGAAAATGCCATTACTGGATTTCAAATAATATATTTTTAGACTGTGCAGATATCCTTTTGCTCTATTTGCTTAGTTGCCTTGGAAAAATTTGTGAGTGAAAGACCCTGAATGAGCTAGTTTTTTATATTAGGGTTGGGATACAGAGTTTAGAACATTCTACTCCATACCCTATCTTCAGTGAGTTTAAGCATGCTATCTTTGTTAGTGACTTCTAGGTTATGGCTAATATAGCTTTTCCATTTGTAATTATTTTATTGATTTGATTGAGTGATAATTTTTTTTCTGCTTCCCTTTCTTCTTCTTCCTTCCCCTTCAACCCTCTCCCATGGTCCCCATACTCCCAATTTACTCAGGAGATCTTGTCTTTTTCTACTTCCCATGTAGATTAGATCCATGTATGTCTCTCTTAGGGTCCTCATTGTTGTCTAGGTTCTCTGGGATTGTGAATTGTAGGCTGGCTTTATTATTATATAGGAGATTCATAGTCTTACATAGTGGTTTCAGGGGGTTATATGCTGCCTATAAATGTGATTTTTTTCTCAAATATTTCTGGACATATTTACATGAACTGTCAAATGGTTGCATTTGTAGCACTAAGTTTGTCCATAAAGTCTACATTCAGTCAGGAAATTTTGTTAAATTCATGAAATGTTTCTGAAGCTTTTATGAACTAACTTGAGTAGGTTTCATATCAAGTTAAAGCATGTAAAATAAGTGTAAAACTCGGCATATCCTTTCCCCATTCAATGCATATGTTACTTCTGTGCTTCTGTCATAGAGAACCCTCTGATTTTGGGCTCCATACATATTCCATAGATCAACCATTATACTCTTTCATGTTTATACATTCTTTCATATATATTCATTCATAGATTCCTGTACATGTAAAGGAAATTTAACTTAAAATACATAGTGAATCTGGATTTACAATATTTTTGTAAAATAACATTTTAAGCAATAAAATATTTTATTTCTGTTTTTGTTTTTATTTTTCTTGCTTGTTTTCAAGTTGGAACTTCCATGTGTTTTTTTCTTTTATTAAAAGTAGACTTTTTCATACAATATATACCCTGGTTATAGTTTCTTCTTCATCTAATACTTGTAGCTCCTCCCTATATTCCATTCGATCTAAATCCAAACCCTTTGTGTCACTCCTTGGAAAACAACAGGCAACGAAAAGATAATAATAAACCAGACTCTCTGAATGTGGCGGCGAAAGTTGGCAGATGGAGAACCCACAAACAATGACACCAGGACCTATTTCTTCTGCATGTATTAACTTTTTGAGAACCGAGTCTTTTTGAATGCACTCCTTCCTAGGCCAGGAGGGATGGGGGTGGGCCTTGGACTTCTAACAGGGCAGGGCACCATGCCCT
>PVIU01033983.1:0-11825 GCA_004026605.1 Ondatra zibethicus
CCTTCCCCTCTAGAATTCCATGGTGATTTAATTTCTTTCTTAAGCATCTTTTCACACTAAGGAGTACACCGGACATGCCCTAGTAACTCCCACGTATCTCTGTGTGTGTGTGTGTGTGTGTGTGTGTGTGTGTGTGTGTGTGTGTGAGAGAGAGAGAGAGAGAGAGAGAGAGAGAGAGAGAGAGAGAGAGAGAGAAAACCCTTATCTGATTTTCTTGGGGCAAAAGGATTCTGGCTGTGGAACCTTCTAGGGCTGGGGAATTGCTGTTTTTAAGGATATATATATATATATATATATATATATATATATATATATATATATATATCTGATTGGGAACATTTGTAATGAGTAGAACTAAGGACAAGGAAGAACAATGTAGAACTCAGAACAACGTAGAACTTGAGAGAGCAAGGAAGAATAAGGATCGAAAGAATAAAGAAACATGAAGAGATGAGTCCTGCTGTGAGTAGACTTCTTAACTCTCAGATTTTTAGCCCTCCCTCCCCGTAGCTATTTGTGGCTTCTTTAATTGAGTACTGTATGGGAGTCCTAAAGGCCAAATCCTTTAAGGCTCTCCAAAGACTGGGCTCCTAGGGAGCATGTGTCTGTTGCCTCAGCTACTGGGAAGGCTAATGCAGAAATATGAATTCAGTGAAAGACCTGAGGACATAACAATACCTATTTTGAAAAATCAGATTGATGAAATAACACTCTTACATAAATAAACACTTTTAAATGTTACAAATACTTAAACATCAATTTCTAATTATATTTTTATAACATATGCAGCTTTTCTGTTTTTACCATATCACTCAGTGACGCATATACAATATTTAGTTGTGAAAAGTAACTTTCTTGTATATATACTCATTAGTGAGAAGGATTAATGCAAGCATCTTACCCCCAGTCTTCACAAAGAAGCTTATAGTTTAAAAACATCCATTTTCTACTATCCGAAGAAAGGAGCTTAAAAGTCCCAGAGGTAACAGATCGCTCCCAGGTCAAGGCTGGACAGAAAACTAGACTGTAAATAAAGGATTTGTTTGTTTATTTATTCAAAACAGGTGTTACTACGTAGCTCAGGCTGACTCCAAACTTGCAATCTTATTACTTCCGCACCCTGTGGGCTGGGATTACAGGTAGGGTTTATGATATCAAACCAAATATTCATTTTATGTAGACCCACAGTGAATTCTTCAAAAGAAGATACATATTTTTTTCTGATAGGAAGACATGATATGTGTGAAATTGAGTTGATTACTGTAGTCCAGAGTCAAATATGTTTTATTGTATAATTAACTTTGTTATATGATGTTTTCACACCTCCACCCCCAACAATAATACACTGCTAATCTTTGCCCCCCCCTTCCCACTGTTCATTCCTCCAAACAGTTTCCTGTTTGTCTTTATGTTATATGGTAGATTATTTTCAGTCTTTTGAGGAGTCCCCATAGTGGTCAAGCCAAATTACATTTCCTGCACCCTCACTATCTTTCCTTGTCATTTGTATTCTTATTTATAGTCATGCTGAGTGAGAATGTCAATGCAGTTTTGATTGGCATATCCTTGATATGTAAAGATGTTAGTTACTTATTCATTTATTGGTCATTTTTGTTATTCTGAGAGCTGCCTATTCAATTCATTTATTTGGATATTGTATGGCTTGTTTGTATGAATGCATTATATATTCTAGATTTTAAGCACCTCTAAGGTGGAGAGTTGCAAAAGATTTGTTCCCCTTCTATAGAATAATGCTTGCCAGAGTTCATATGAATAGCATCTTGTTTGGGTAATAATTCTATATACTAATTATCTGTGTTTTTGGTAGAGTACAAGTTTATTCCTACAGGTTGATAAGCAATAGCTTCAACCAGGACTTGACTCCTCATTGAGATCATCAGTGGTTCAAGTATCTGCCCCCTTCATTACAGACAGTAATTATAGCGGCTGAGATTTCTGCACACTGCAAAACACAAACTTTTACCAGTGTTAAACTTGCAATAGTATAGATTAGAACACTATGAAGCAACAAAGATGGTTTGCTAGGTTACTTTCCCTCAATAATACCCATGATAGAAAGTACAAGAAGTTGGTTTTTGTTCAACATACTGAAGGGTAAGATCTAATCAGAAACACGAAAGAAAGTGAGATTTCAGAAAATGTGATGAAATTTGTTGTTTTGGCTTATGGAGTACGTATTTCTATTAATAAAACAACAATATTGGAATTATCTGGTGTCCTATAGAAACAAACCTTGAGGGGAGAAAATATCTATTAGGACATAGGGATTCCTTGCACCATACAATACCTCTCAGTGCTCTTCCTATCTGTGTGCTGGTGGGTTAGGGTGTGCATTGTAGGCTTTCCTCTTGGATGCAAATGAAGAATGGAATGCCTAAAAGCAAAACTACAAGATAGTGGACAGACACAGGAAGAGCTAGATGGGGAGATAAGGACTAAGAGTGATGTATGTACAAGGCTAAGGGATGAAATCCTCAAATAAAAATTTAAAGTATTTTAAGAACAGAAGTGTGGGTTCACGTTTTAACACAAAGTTTTATGCACATATACTTGAGTAACTAGTCTAATTACAGATTGAGTTGGCTGATGTTAATATGGGATTATCTCTGGGAGCAAAGTTTTCCTTGATAAGATAGTAAAATCTGAATTGTGTCAGTTTATTTGCGGTTAGGCCAGATCTGAAGACAGTAAACATAACTGGTGAGAGGTGCTGATTACTTTAAGACAGTTTAAAATATAAAGATGAGCTATTCCCTTATTTAACCTAACACATGAGGATACTGAAGCCAAAGGTTGTACAACACTTCACTGAATGTCAAGGGCAAATTCATCTCTGGTCCTCTTTTCTCTCATTGACTTTATTTTGATTTCAGCCACTCCCTTAGACAGGAATCCCTTAGACAGGAAGCTGTTCTCAGTTACTCATGGACAACATTGCTTTACTTCTCCAGGGCTGCCTGTGTCATGAACATGAGGAACTCCACCTTTGTGACAGAGTTCATCCTGCTGGGAATTTCCAACAGCGAAGGGCTAGAGAACATGCTCTTTCTCCTGTTCCTGGTCTTCTATGTCTCTGCCTTGCTGGGGAACCTGCTCATCTTCCTCACCATCCTGGCTTCCCCCAACCTCCACACCCCCATGTATTTCTTCCTGGGGAACCTGGCAGTGTTTGACACATTCTTCCCTTCTGTGAATTCTCCTAAGATGATGGACTGCCTAATGGGACAGAGTTGTACTATCTCATACCAGGGCTGTGTCTCCCAGGTCTTCTTTTATCACACTCTGGGTGGCACTGAATGCTTCCTGTATACAGTGATGGCGTATGATCGCTTTGTGGCTATTTGTCACCCTATGAGATACACAGTCATCATGAACCACAGGGTGTGTACCTACCTCACAGTGGGCACATGGCTGGGGGGCTTTGTACATGGAAGCATCCTCACTTTTCTTATCTTTAAGTTACCCTACTGTGGACCCAATGAGGTGGACAGTTTCTTCTGTGACATTCCTGTGGTGCTGTCCCTGGCATGTGCAGACACCTCTCTAGCACAGATTGTGAGTTTTACCAATGTTGGCATTGTTGCCCTCACGTGTTTTCTTCTCATTCTCACTTCCTACACTCGTATTGTCATCTCCATCTTGAAAATCCGTTCCTCAGAAGGCAGGCGCAGAGCCTTCTCCACCTGCAGTGCCCACCTGACATCCATTATCTTGGTCTCTGGTCCTGTGATTCTTGTTTATCTCAGACCTGCTTCTAGTCCCTGGCTGGATTCTGTTGTCCAGGTGTTTAATAATGTTATCACCCCCTCCTTGAACCCTTTGATTTATTCTTTGAGAAACAAGGATGTGAAATTAGCTCTGAAGAAGGTGCGGAATCAAGCGGCACAGCCTTTACCGGATAAGGAGTAGGGGAAATTCCTTTCTGAGTTTGTCTGGAGCTGCTTCAGGCCCACTGCCTATATGTCTCTTCCTCCAGAAGAGTCTTAAAAGTTAAGTCAATGAATTTGTGTGAATGTACTGAGTTTCAGATTTGCATCTTCAGCAATGCTCTTCAAATTATGCCTGTACTTTCTCCATTTTCTGTCTGCTAAGCCATTATGTCTTTTCTGCTCCTTGTACTCTGTGCCTGTTTGAACCATTTCAATTGGCTATCACGTATTTAATGGAATGTAAACATTGCCTTTTCTTTCTTTCTAGCTTCGTTCCCTTCTTTCCTTTGCATCCAGAGAAATTGTCTTTTGTTTATGGACCTTTATCTCTCAAGAGAGAAAGTGGCCATTGAACTATGTTTCAAAGTGTCAGAACAGAGACCGGAAATTTATAAAATGTTGTTGAGCCAGACTTTGTACACATTCTAGACATTCTTTGTTCTGGAAAAGCACTATATGCATAACTAGTTAAAATTAACATAGTAACAACATTTATTCTTTATTTTGGGGTTGATTCATCATTTAGAGCTTCACATTACATTAATTTCAAAATCATAGTTTTTATTTTATTTCCATCTACTCAAACACTTAAAATAACAATTGACATTGAAATCCCTCTTAATTTGTACATGACAGTGTTTGAAGTATTTTTCATCCATTGACTAAATTAATCAGTGTCATAAATGATAGATTCTACGAACACACATCTTACAATGGGAGAGACTGTGAACAAGGAGCTATTCACTGCTGGTGTTTTTGCACCTGTAACTAAACCTTCACCATTTCTAAGCCATTATGTCTTTTCTGCTCCATGTACTCTGTGCCTGTTTGAACCATTTCAATTGGCTATCACGTATTTAATGGAATGTAAACATTGCCTTTTCTTTCTTTCTAGCTTGTCTCATTAGGAAAATTGCAGGATCACCAGTTTCATATAACGAAGGAGGTTTTAAGTTAACATTCTCTATATATCATTCATTCTCCTCATTACTTTTGTGTAGTATCTAGTATAATCTTCACAGTATCTGTGTATTTACAAGAGAGATGAGCACAGGGCAGCTGGCATAGCAACAGCACCATGGAAAGCAGGGCAGGGAAAGACTTTAGGTAATATCTAAGAGAGAGGCAATCTAGCGACAGTCACTTCAGGTCATTGCCACTTTGAAGTAATATTCACTCATTCTCTCTGATGCAAATTGATTGATTAGCTTCAAAACCCCCACCCAATTGCTCTAATGAGGAGCTAGGCAGCATACTTACTAAATTATATTATTATATTATACATTATATATAATAAATTAAATAAAATAATAAATATATAATATAATAAATTATATTATATATAATAAATAGTATAATATTTTATGCTAATTCTGCTCCAACAGTTTACAATAGAACCTGGCAGTTTAGAACAGAACTTAATATTTTAGGTGGTCAAAGATGGTCAGGGACACTGGAGGTGGCTTAGATGGGGTTTTTAGCTGGGATCTACTAGGGTATTGCTGTTACATCGTGAACTGAGCAGCAGTCTTCTGATGAGGCTTGAATGTGCATAGTGGCTCAGTGCAGGCTCTTGTGAGGAGGCCTCAGCCCTTCACCCACCACGTGGGCATTTCCTTTCACCCACCTTCATCTATTCATACTCTCATCTTGGAAACTGCTTCCCCCAGAGTGTGCTCCAGGAAGGCTTAAGCAGAAGCTTTTATTGCCTTGTCTTCATGGTCATATACAGTCGCTCTTGTTGTCATGGTGAGTAGACACATGAGGTATAACAAATCCTCAGGTGGAGAGGAACTACAGCCAACATTGTGAAGGGATATCCAAAACTGCAGTCACATTTCGAATCACCGCAGATTTACTCTACATGAATGCTTCCCTACTGGATTCATTTCTATTTAGGGTTATTTGCTATGTTAACACATCTTTTAAATGAATTTCTTGATTTAAAAGTTATACTTTTCTTTACCAGGCGTGGTATCATATGCTTGTGATTCCAACACATGGGTAGTGTAGAAAAGAAGATAAAGACATTCAAGGCTGTCCCTGTCTAGACGGTGCATATGAAGCCAGCCTGAGCTGCATTAGACTTTATCCAAAAGAGTAAACAAATAAATAAAGCATTCTGACTTTGTGAAAAATCATGTATTTTAGATTTTATCAGCTTTTTTTCATTTGCAGAAAACTTTTGCTACCTACCATTCCAATTTTTTTTTACTATTTATTAATCACTTTGTCATCAGCCATTAGAGTAGCCAGATGTTTATTGAAAGCTTGCTGTGTATAAGGCATAGTGCTTGTGAGACAGGACATAGTATAAGAGAGACTTGATCCCAGCATGTAGCCTGTAGAAAGAAAGCCATGACAGACACAGAATGAAAATGTAGGACAGATGCTGTACAACCTAGAATTCAGTACCAACTGCAATGCTTAGGAAGAAAGGATCCTAGAAAATGAGCAAAAGAGGAAGTCCATGTGTCGGAGCGTTATAACCTCACTTTCAGCCTCTATAATGCCAGTCTACTGTGCTTAGACTCTCTAACTGTTCCAAGGTGGCCATGGAAAATGAGTTAATTCACACTTTTGAAATGAATGAAATGACACATTAAGAACATTATGACACTAAGGGTGTTTGGAAAAGCCATAGGGAAAAATATATTTATTTAAAATTACATACAATATAGAAATACACACACACACATACACACACACACACACACACACACACAAATGAGGTTACCCCACTTAGATTGAGAGCTGTGCAAATCCCTGTTCTATGAATGAGAAATTTTCCTTCGAGTTATTGCAGTCCAAGCAACTCCCCAATCATTATATGTCATTCCCTTGGTCACCTCCCAGAGGTTGAAGGTCAGCCTCTTGCTGACGAGACCACACATGTTTGACATCTATCTCAAAAGAAACAAGTTGATCTGGCTGCACAAATATCCTCCCCGAAGACTGGTTTTGACAGTATCTGAAGGTGTTGTGCAAGCTTTCCAGGGAGAAAAGCAATAAACACCCATGAACCACATTAATGACCAACCAGTATGGCAAGTTATCCTTAAAGGTGCAGTATTGTGGCATTTACATCTTGACAGTAACGAACAACTGTCTAATTGGACTTAAGGCCTGCTTGATAGGCATCATGCCAGGTATAGTAAATTTAACACAAAAGAGCTGATCCCTGAAGTAAATTGTAAAACACGTCAAAATACTTAGTATATCACAGTGGCTTGTACTGATGTTCTTTTAGTGTGTCGCAGTGACTTCTTGAGTATTTTGGTAACATGTCACTGTGGCTTCTTGAGTATTATTGCAGTATATTGCAATAGCTTCTTGTTGAGGATTCTTGCTGTCTGGAGAAAGAGAGCTCTCTACTGGAGCAACTTTACTGTAATGATAAATTGGCCAAAAAACCCTTAAATACATGCAAACAAATTTCAATTGTGAAACAAAAGGAGCACTAAATGAATATATTTGATTATACAAAGAATTAGACACAATTACTCTTTTATAGCTTATTGCTTTGAGTTGATGTGTAAATGGTTGCACATGTCTATGGGGTCAGGGCAGTATGAATACAGATTCTGTGCTGTTTTCCTGTTGCTGTGATAAAACACCATGACAAATGCAGTTAGGGAAGAAAGAGCTTGTGTTAGGGTTCCAGAGGGATGAGTGTGTCATGGTTAGGTGGTATGGGAGCGGGAGCAGAGGCTGAGGTTTCTTATTTGGAACCACAAGTACAAATCAGAAAGAGCAGACTAGAAATGGGGTGAGCCCTGAAACTCTCGTCCCTGCGTTAGTGGCACAGCCCACCTCCCAACCATCCACAGACAGCGACACAGATTATGGACCAAGTGTTCAAATGAGTGATCCTTTGGAGGAGAGTCGCACTGGAAACACCACAGCTGCATTGTGTTAATGGTCAAATCAGGGCCTTTAGCACATCCATCTCTTCTAGTGTGTCTTCTCTCTTTGTCTAAGAACAGTGAAATTTTATTTACTAGCTGCTTTGAGTTTTTCTCGTATTTTTCTCCTGTTCAGTTGTTAAAAAATCTTTGCTTGAATTTTGGGTTGGTTTTATTATAAGAATGAAAAAGGTTCAAACAGGACAACAATCAGTTTTAATAATTTTTTCTCTAGATTTTCAATTCAGAATGTTGAATTATTTCCAGAGGATAGCTCCCCCTAGTGACTAGTGTAAGTAGTGTGTCTGTGTGCTTTTGTTCTGGTTTATTCATACTTTGATGGCAATAAAAACTCTCAGTGTGAAAGAAATGCTGAACCCTCTGAAAACACCCCACACTCCCGTTATACATATGGAAGGTTTCTCCTGACTCTCAAATTCTACACAGAGGGAAAGTCATATCAGTGTCTTCACTGTACCTTAGATGAGGGGCAGGATAGAATGAAAATGTCATTGTTCAATACAATGTAAGAAATCCTGGTTTAGGAATGAGCAAGACCAAAGTGCTTCAGGGGTGGCACTCCTTACAAGACTGTGTCTTCATAACAAGGTAATTTACCTATATGGCTTTGGTTTCACTGAACATGAAGAGTCTAAACTTGCTATCCTAAAGAATTCATTCACTATAATCATTACAAATACTTTTAAAAATTATTTCACAAAATTCTATTTATTTATATCTTTATTTAATATATTTTATATCCTGACTGCAGCTTCCTCTCTCTCATCTCTTCTCATTTCCTCCCTCCACTTCACCTCTACCTCCCTATCCCGTCAATTCAATCCTTTCTCTGTACTCAGAAAAGGGCTGGTCTCCCACGGGTATAAACAAAAATGGCATATCAAATTGAAGTAAGACTAAACACCTCCCCTTGTGTAAAGGCTGGGCAAGGCAATCCAGTATGAGGGACAGGTTCCCAAGAGCCAGCCAAAGCATCAGTGACAGCCTTTGCTCCCATTGTTAGGAGCCCCACAAGTAGACCAAGCTACACATATTTGTAGAGGAACTAGCTTGGTCCCATGCAGACTTCTTGGTTGTTCAGACTCCGTGAATCCCTATGAGCCAGATTGTTTCTCTGGGTTTTCTTGTGATGTCCTTGACCCCTCTGGCTCTTAGAATCCTTCCTCCCTCTCTTCAACAGGATTCCCCAAGCTTGGCCCAATGTTAAGTTGTCATTCTCTGCATTTGTTTTCATACTGGATAAAGGCTCTCTGATGACAGTTGGGATAGTCATCAATCTGGTCACAGGAGATATCCAGTTCAGACTACATATCCACTATTTCTAGGACTCTTAGCTGGGGTCATCCTTGTAGATTAGTTTCCTTTGTGTCAGGTTTCTGAATTGACCCCAAAATGTCCTCCCCTTTCCAGTCATCTCTTTTAGTTACCTCTCCTTCCATGCAGCCACAACCCCATATCTCAAGTCCTATTCCCACCTGCCCCCAGGACACTCATGAGATCTCTTCCTTTTTCCCTTCTGAGGGAGATCCTTGCTACTCCCCCCTTGGGCCTTCCTTGCTACCTAGCTTCTTCGGGTCTGCGGATTGTAGCATGATTACCCTTTACTTTACAACTAACATCCAGTTGTGAATTCGTATTTGGATATAGCCTTAAGTGCATTGGCACAGGAGACAACTTCCTAAATAAAACCCCAGTAGAAAAGACATTAAGATTGACAATTAATAAATGGGACCTCATGAAAATGAAAAGCTTCAGTAAGGCAAAGGACACTGTCAATAGGACAAAACATCAGCTTACAGAATGGGAAAAGAGTTTCGCCAACTTCATTTCCAACAGATGGCAATCTCCAAAATACATAAAGAAATAAAGAAATTAGACATCAAAAAATGAACAATCCAATTAAAGATGGGATACAGATCTAAACAGAGAATTCTCAACAGTAAAATCTCAAATGGCTGACAATCACTTACAGAAAATTTCAACACTCTTAGCCATTACGGTAATGCAAATCAAAGTGACTCTGAGATTCCATCTTATGCCTGTCAGAATGGCAGACAAAAACAAAACAAAACAACAACAAAAAACCCACAAGTGACTGCTCATGCAGGAGAGAATGTGGAGCAAAGGGAACACTTCTCCACTGCTAGTGGGAGTGCAAACTTGCACAGCCACTTTGCAAATCAATATGGCAGTTTTCCAGAAAACTGGGACTCAATCTACCTCAAGACCCAGGTATACCACTCTTGGACATATACCTAAAGGATGCTCAGTCATACCACAAGGACACTTGCTCAACTATGTTCATAACAGCTTTATTAATAATAGCTAGATCCTAGAAATAGTCTAGATCCCACTCAACCAAAGCATGGATAAAGAAATTGTGGTACATTTACATAGTGGAGTACTACTCAGCCACTAAAAACAATGACATCAGTAAATTTGAAGACACACAGATGAAACTAGAGAAAAATATTCTGATGAAGTAAAAATGACTACTTTTAATTTAGCTTTTAAAAAGGGGGCTGGTGAGATGGCCCTGTGGTTAAGAGCAATAGTTGCCTTTCCAGAGGACCTGGATTAGATTCCCAGCATGCACGTGACAACTGACACCATCTGTGGTTTTGGTTCCAGGGGATCCTATACCATTTTCTGGCCTCTGTGGTCACATCATGGATGTGATGCTCAGGCATACAGACAGGCAAAACACCAATACATATAAAAAATTAAAAATAATAAAAATTTGTGAGTAAGTGTATGCACATGCTTTGTGTGAATGGGACTCCTAGAGGCCAGAAGAAGATGTTAGATCCCCTAGAGCTGGAGTTACAAGCAATAAGGAACCCTCTTAAGAATCTTCTTAGAGGGGCAAGTATCTTAACTGTGCAATCATCTTTCCATTTAATGAGGATCTGTCCCTGACTTGGAAAAGGAAAAGTGTCTAGAGGGATCCTAATTTCTGGTTTTGTAGGGGAAATGATTTTCATTCTTTATTGTCAAATCTTTCTCTTCTGTTTGATCTCCTCAAGAAAGTTAAGCTGTGTCTGGGAGAGGATGCTATTGATCCACAAGAAACTGGTTTTACCTTCCAGTGACCATATTACCCCCTATAGTCATAAAAACCGGGAACAGAATTGAGATGATCCAAACAGTTGTGATGGATATTGATGATGATGGTGTTAGTGGAGATGATGATGACAATGACTACTATGATGATGATGATGATGATAGCTGTGTGGGTGTGGTCAACTAATGCTCATGGTTACTGCTGTTAATGGCGACAGCATGTTTGTATCTTTCCAAGGAACAGTCTTCAACTACTACTCAGTTGCTGCAATGTATGTTTAAGCCTTGCCACAGACACTTCTCTGGTAGCAGAGAGCTGCAAGACACAATGTGTGGAGATAGCTGCTGGCCTACGAACCCATATTATGTTTGAAGACTACAAAAGGGTGGCTTTATGCTGCAGCTCAGGTCAACTTCAGCACACACTCTCCTTATTCCTTAGGCAGGAAGGAACTGAGATGATCTCCCCCCCCCTCTCTCTTCCTTCTTTCCTCCTTCCCTTCCTCCTCCTCTTACCCTCCTTCCTTCCCTCCCTTCCTCTCTTTCTTCCTTTCTTTTCTTTTTTTTTCTATCATATAAAAGAACTTGTTTCTTTATCAAAAGCCCAGGGATTATTTCAGAGTATTAAATTTTATGATCTAAGTTTTAGATTCAACAAAAATGTTTCCTTGCTCTTAAATATTAGGGCTACTTTTGCTTGATGATCCTGTTTGCTTCCAACTTCCAGGAGGTTCTGTGTATGCTTTCTTTGGGTTCACCTAGTTATTCGGCTTCTCTGGGCTTGTGAGCTAAGTGCTTAGTGACCTTTATTTTATAGCTAGGGTCCACTAATGAGTGAGTACATACCATAATCATCTTTCTGGGTTTGGGTTACCTCACTCAGGAT
>PVIU01033984.1:0-11826 GCA_004026605.1 Ondatra zibethicus
GCCCCATCTCTAGGCACACAGCCTACAGTGGGAAGTATCCATGAACTTATGGGCACAGGAGACCACTTCCTAAATATAATCCCAGTAGCATAGACACTGAGAGCACCAATTAATAAATTGGACTCCCTGAAACTAAAAAGCTGCTATAGCAAAAGGCACATTCACTAAGACAAAATTGTAGTGTATTGAATGGGAAAATACCAGATCCATATTGGAGAGGAATGATCTCCAAAATACATAAAAAACTCAATAAACTAGACATCAAATTATAAAATAATCTAATAAAATGGGGTAGAGATCTAAACAGAGACAGCTCATCAGAGAATCAGAGATCATGTCCTTTTACATGTCAATCTTTAAATGTACTAAATTCAAAAGGAGAACCCTTGTACTGTTTGCATCATCAAATGATAAGTAAATCTTACAACCAAGTAGAGAAACTCTTACACTACTGTCATGAACCAGCCTCAACAAAAGTGCCATTTGCCATGGTAGGAGTGTGTGGATTTAGAAAAATTTGTTAAGTATACAAAGATGTATTTTAAAATAATAAAACATAGAATAGTACTGGGAGGGAGTTCCAATAAATACTGAAATTGCCCACATATCATTTCCAATTGCTTGAAATACTCCTGGCCCCAAAATGTAGTAGTAAGATAAAAAAAAAAAACCCTGCATTATCATGATACAAGAAAATGAATAGAACAGTTGAAGTTCTCGGGTTACATCCATAGTTAAACATTCTGTTGCTAGAACAAAACACGTCATGCTCACACCTTGGGTCAAAACATCCTATAGGCAAACAACTCCCTGGGTGGAATCCAATGTTACCTCCTTAAAAGAAATGGAACCTTAGTTGGATCCTTATATTTTTGAGGTAGAAACATGTCTACTTCTCTATTCCTGAAATACAAGGTCTGGCTATTAGACACACCTATTGACAATAACCTTGAGAAAGCAGAACCCTATGACCTAAATCTAAGTGGGAGCTTTGTTTTAGGTAGAAACACAATTACCTTGAAGGAATAGAGGTATGTTCCAACATTCTGACTTTTGGTCAATGTGGAAATAAACTCATATTTTTGTGCCTCCATGCCCTATTTTTGTTCTGCTTTTACTGCAGTCCATATACATTCACTGAAAGAGACTCATCTGCTCACACTCATCAATGCATCCTCACATTGGCAATGCACTGGCTAGAAGCCAAGCAAAAAGACATGAGTTGGAAAATGGTATAAGAAGGATTTATGAGTAACTAACCTGGAAAGTTTCTAGATGTTGGTCCTGAGCAAATTCCATCTTGCTCAATATGTTAATTTTAATAAAAGCTTGCTTAAATTCAGGCAAAAAAGAAAAAAAATTATGCATTGAGTACATGGTCACTGCACAGTATCTATTTCCTTTGTAGATTTTCAACAAAACATATTTACAACAACTACAAGAATCTAAAGTGAGAAAAACAATGTAGCAAGTCACAGATAAGGCAGAAGAATTTGGTCAAATGACTAATTGTTCTTTGAGAACTGAAGCTCATGGAGGGAGATTAGGAGGGGGATTATGTTTAGACATAAAATATTTGACCTATCTTCTCTTTAATATTTGTGTTTGGAGGAGGAGTGAGAGATATTATTGAGTGTTTGAAATGTAGGACACAGAATCTGAATTGATCTTGTTGAATATTCAAAAGCATTTTGTAATGCTATAATGTAACTGATTCTGTGGTGATTCGGATAATGGTAGAAGAGGAGGTTTCAGAAAAAAATAGAATTGAGGCTGATTATTTGTTCTCAAGAAAATGAAAGCACAGTATTTGGTTAGATATTCTGTTGCTCTCAGTCATATAGTATAAGCCCCATAGTGCAAGTTGTATAAAACTCAATTTCTGTAACTATGGAACTGTTGTTCCCTGACAGAGACTTTGTGAAACAATTCCCAGTTATTAACTAGGAATTTCCACTTTGTGTGTCCTTACTGAAACATTGTTGCATGTCTCAATGTGGATCATCTAACAAAATCCACTGACATCATTTCTAAAGGCATTAACATAAAAAGATTGTTCTGGCAGTCATGGGCCCAAATTTTTCTCAAAATGATATCCCCTAAGGAGCCTTAATTTCCACAAAATTAAATGATGTCATGAAACTAGCTAAATTCTCTCCATATATATTTCTGAACCAAATTGGATTACATGCATATCAGGTGCAGAGCCACAGGGGAAGAAGTAATCAAATAGGGAAATAAAGGAATCATGACACAAATAGCCTCACCTTTGGCTGCATAAATAAAAGCAGGTGGGAAAATATGGGTGCCCATATAATGTGCTGATCTGAAGAGCACTTCACAACACACACTGCCCAGGCTTCAAGAAGAACAAAGATGTTCGCTTTGATTTTCCTCTTCTTTTTCCTGAACATTCCACTTCTTGTGTTCAGGTTCACTCAACCCAGGTGCTTTTGGAGAATGAAGCAAAATAAAGACAAGGACGAAGACTTGGTGACAGGTTGTGTCTTCTTCCTTACAACAGTGCAGGGACCTGTGGAGAAAGATTATTTCAACCACATTCTGAATATGCAGTAAGTTTCTTTGAATTTTCAATGTAAATGTCGACATAAATATTTCATAGGGGGTCAGAAAATGAGAATCAGAACAATGTTTAGAACCTTTTGTTCTGTTATTTCAATTTGCACACCTAAGAAACAACCCCATGTTCCTGAGACCCATTGCTATTTTTTTTTTACTTTTAGTTTGTCCATGGGGTGTAATATTATTTTCCTAGTTACCCTCCCACTTATAAGACTGGAAGCTGAGGGAAAAGGGACTCTATAACTTTGTTCACCACATATATCTCCTTTTGACTGTTTCCACAACTGAGTAGCCAGTAATATCATATGGAAAGAAACCCCATAATAGTCAATAAATATCATACTAAATGGGTGCAACTAGACTCATGTTGATTAGATACTGTGATGACCATGAAGCTTCAAATGCATGTCCCAGAGCAACTAATAGGTGTGACACCCCTAGAACCAAAGAGTTTTTACATAGATATTCCATTTCTCTCTGAGATGCTCTGGATGTGGACACACTGTGCCTTCTAATGCTGCATAAAGAATGAAAACAGGAGACTTGCCCACTATTAAATTCTTATATGATTCTGTTTCACCATACTTTGCTTATGTACAACCACAGGCCTTTATTTCCACAGTACAGTTCTTCACTGTCTCTTTAAAGTAAAGAAAGAATATTTGTAGTATAAATGATATGTTTGAATTCTTTGAAATATGATTTGTCACTAATAGTGGTGACTGCTTACTTTCCTTGCACTTGCCTGACTGGCAGCTGCAGCATGTGATGCTTGACAACACACACTTGAGAATAGTTATCTAATAGTTCTTTGCTATTATTTAAGAAGCACATGTCTCTTCTCTATAAGTCCAAATTGTTCCCTCACTATCAAAAGTATCTTATTTACATCTTATTTTTTCTCTTCAATAATTTTACTAATTGTAGCTTTGTCTTTTCCAATTTGAACACTATGCACTTTTGATTTTGTGTATCATTGATAGCTCTTTTCAAATATATCACTTTAGATAACTATGCCACACCAAGAGCTCAAATGTTTAGTGTGCAGAAGTTAGTGTTTCACTTCCATAAGTTCTTATCTCAAATGTAGACAAAAGGTGCTCTCTAGAAGAAAATATAAGTTGTTCAGATATACCTGGTATAATTATCCTTAATGTCTGCATTTATGAAATGGAATAGGTGTATCATTGTGCATTTGAGGCCAGTGGCAACTAAAGGCAAATGTTACTGAAAACAATGAAATCCATTCCCTTTTTATGGTCTATATGAGCATTTCTCATGTCCAAACACACAGATGAGTCTATTTACCAACTGTATTCTGGTATTTAAATTTATTAAAAATTAAATATTTAAAGAACATTTTGTGCCTTTAATCGATAAAGAAGAAAAAAATACAAGATGCTGATGATAGGCATGAGGGAATATGTTAACTATATTGTCCACTAGATATGAAAGAATTAGTAGTACAGGAGCCAAATGTTGCCCCCAGAAGACTACTGTGCACAGTCATTCTTTGAATGCCTTATCCAATTCACTTTGTTTCATAAAAATTACCAGAATCTTAGCTAATACATCACATGTACATTTAATTGTGCTCAATAATTTCAAACTGAAAATATGACCAGTTTTTCTGTTTCATCAAAGCTGATTCCTAAAACTCAGATGAAAACCTGGCAAGACCATGTGGTTGAGGTTCATAAGTATCAGCTTCTATGTGTCAGATACTGAAGAACTTCTCATTCAATGCCTCATTGGAATGGCTAATGGTACAGACTTTTGACATGGCCTTTAGTGAGAGTAGTTATTATGTATACAGTGCTGTGTATGCTGTTGCCCATGCTTGTGCATGCTGTGTCCCATGCAGTGAATGAGATTCTTCATTAAGATAACCAGTCACTGGACAATAGGAAAGAACCTGATATTAAATGCTTGAAGGTAGAGTTTCTTTTATTGGATTATATTTGGTGTCATCAATGCCATAGTGCGTAGAGGCTCGCAGATGCCCAAATCTAGTACTTTAAGAAATATTCACCAAATAGAAAGATTTCTGAACATTTTACACTGTGGAAATAAATCTAGACTTTGATATAAAATTCTAATACAGACAATGAAGGGCGAGAAACTAATTATCAATCAAAATCAGTGATTGCTACAAAGCAAATGAATATCATCATCCCGTCCTAATACTGAAAACATATCAGTCCTTAGTTATTAATACTCTCCATGTTAATAAGTTGAACCCTCATTTGTTAATTGTCACATATGTGGTAATTACTGAGAGTGATGTTTTCCATAAGGTTTCCCCCATGTAGACTCTGGTAACCTCACATATAGCTCCAAGAGTAATTACCGAAGAAATTGTGTTGTGATTCACTTCAGTTGGTGCATGCATATTCATTTATGTGAATGGAGATTTATTACTTTATATGTAAGTATGTTTGTATATTTCTTTATATCTGTGTCTATATCTGTGTTGCTATTATATATGTGTGTGTGTGTGTGTGTTTGGTGTATGCTTCTGTATAGCTGCATCTCTATCTGTTTATAGAAGTGAGCATAAATATGCCTTAGGTCAATGTCTTTCTATATGGGAGCTTTTTTACAAATAACTTCCTGTGTGCATTTGTCAATAAATGTCTCTTTATGTGCCTATGTATATGTTCTTCATATTTCTTTGTATGTGCTTGCAAATATGTATATCTGTTTTGCTGTGTGTGTATCTGTTTTTATGTCTTTGTATATGTGCATAAATTTCTTTATGTCATTGTCTCATTGTATGGTTATTTATATCTGTGTATTTCTCCCTGTGTGTATTTGTCTGAGAATATGCATGTGTGTGTGTCTATGTATCTCTTTTGCATATTCTCTATCTGCATTTCTTTGGGTTTTATATGTCTCTTTGTCTACATATGCCACTGTGTTTTTCTCTGTGTCATTGCACAAATGAGTACGTATGTATAAGTGAGTATGTGGCTATAATATACATTTATCTCTCTATGGATGTGAGTATCTCTGTGTGTAGCAGTTTCCGTGTTTCTGTGTGTATGTGTGTACAGTTCTTATCTATGCTGAAGCAGCTCAACTGAAGTAGAAGTGGAAAATGGGATCCAAGGAAAGTCTGCAAACCATGGAAAGAGAAAAAAAGCCACTAAACTAGACATTAAAATGTGCACAAGAGGAAACTGCTTCTAGATGTGAGGGAATGGGGCTGCCTGTAGAAAGAGCTGGTCCCTGGTCAGCCAGCTACTATAATTACATCAGGAGTTCCTTTGCCTGTGAACTTTAAGGCCTGTGGCATTTGGGCTCAGGGAGTGGGCTACAGCTAGAGACTCTTGTAAGAGACTGGAAAAGAAAGATGACAGACTTATTTCAAGGACTGGAGGCAAGGGAGGAAAAGCCAGGTATGGCGGCAGTCACTAAAGCAGCTGCAAAGGCCATGGTGACTGGCTAACTCTTGATTTTCAGCCCAGAGTTGAATGCCAGATGATGTTTTTAGCTAATTACATTTTATCAATAAAAAAAACAGGAGTCAACTATCAATGTAAGAGCCTGAACAATCCGAGTAATAGTGGAGAAGCAACAAGTGCCCACCTATCCCTGTCTTTCCCCACTCAAATGGGTCAAGTCCTTCCCTAGAGGCCCACTGTTACTTCCTGTGACTATCTGTCCTCACACCTGCAAAAATTCTGTGGTTAATTTTGGTCAGCTAGTAGCTAGCTACACCCTCCAACACAACAGAAACTTTACCATCATTCTTGGAAACATTGAATGTAATATGATAGTTTGAATGTAATCAAAATATACAATATAAAAGTCTTTCACTTACTTCGTAGAGAAACAGAGATATTTTACATCATTTCTGGTTATCATAAAGGGTGTTGTTCAACTGATTTTTTCATAGTCTCATTGTCATTATTAAATAAGAGGACTACAATTTTTTTTTTTTTACTTTCTACTATATCCCACCACTTTAGGAGTGATTCAGCCTCATGGATTCTGTGCTAGAGTTTTCTGAAGCACTTATATATGTTATCATATATTCTACAAATATGTATATTTTCAATTTGTAGCCTTTTGATGTTCTTTGACAGTTTTACTGCTCTTACTAAAAGTTCTAATAATATGTTGAATAGACATTTAGAGCATAGACAACCTTGACTTGTTCCTGATTTTAAGAGAAATTTTGATTTTTTCTATTATTATTATGTTGGGCCTAGGATAGTTGTAAATAGCTTTACAGTGTTGAGGTATGTTAGCTGAATTCATACTTTCCCAAAGACTATTGGAATTTGTCAGTTGGAATTTGTCAAAGGAATTGTAGTATCTAATGAAATTATGATGTATTTTTCTTTCAGTTTGCTTATATGGTGTATTACATTGACTGATTTTCATATGTACAACCATCCCCCAAACTCTGGAATAAAGCCTAGTTGGTTATAATCATTTTGATGCATTCTTGGATTCAGTTTGCAAGTATTTTATTATTTTACACTGATATTTAAAAGGGAAATTCATTGGAATTTTCTTTCACAGTTGAATTATTTGTAGATTGTGTATCAGGTGACTGTGGTCTCATAAAATGAACTTGGCAATTTAGCTTCTATTTTTATTTTGTGGAATAACTTGAAGAAACCTGGTGTTTGCTCTTACTGAAATGTCTGGTAATCTTCTGTGCTAAAATTATCTGTCTTTGGGCTTTATTTGGTGGGGAGACTCTTAATGATTGTTTCTATTTCCTGAATAATTGTAGGATTTTTTTCTATTGATTCTCTGATCTTGATTTAATCTGATAGTTCTACTGAGAAACTATCCTTTTCTTTTAGATTTTCCAATTTTGTTATTGTAAGTTTTTTAAGTGAGACATAATGATTATCTAGATTTCCTTGATGTATATTGTTATGTCTCCCCTTTTATTTCTTATTTTATTAATTTAAATAGTCAATCTTTATGTTAGTTTTGAAAAGGATTAGGCTTTCTTGTTGGTTTACTCAAAGAATCAATTCTTAGTCTCATTGTCTCTTTTTATTGTTCTCTTTTATCTAACTTATTAAATATATAATTCAGTTTGATTATTTCCTGTGTCTATTCTTCTTGTATGCCATATTTCTTTTTGTTCTAGAGCATGTAGGTGTTTAAATTGATAGTATACAATCTCACGTATTTTTTTGTAAATTGTTAGATAAGTGACATTTTTTTAACCACTGCTGTCACTTTGTCCCATAAGTTTGGGTGTATGTTGTATTCCTATTTAATTAAGTCTAAAAAGTCTTTATTTCATTATTGTTGTCTTGATTCCCTCATCATTCATTTGAGAGTTATTTGTTTTCAATCTCTGTGAAAGTTTTCTGTTTTTCTCTTTAGGCTCATATTCAGGTTTAATCTTTGTTTAAAGGGTGCAGATGGTTATTTTATTTTTCTTGCATCATTTGAGATTTGGTTTCTGACCAAGTATATGGTCAATTTTGGGGAAAATTCCATGAGATCCTGAAAAGAGTAAATACTTTTTTGTTTGTTTCCAGAATTCTGTAGATATTTGTTAGATTCTTTTGTTATAATATCTGTTACCAGGGGTATTTCTCTGCTTTGCTTTTGTTCAGATGACTTGTCCTTTGGAGAAAGTGGGATGGTGAAATATGTGAAAGACAGTGTGTGCTTTAAGCTTTAGTTATATTTCTTTTACAAATGTGAGTCAGGATGCATTAAACTATAGACATTAAGAGGTAAAATGTAATCTTTGGGATGTATACTATGATAAAAATGCAGTATCTTTTATCATCTTCTATTAATTTGATGTTTGAAGTTTTGTTAGATGTTAATTAGGCTTCACTATCTTGTTTCCTAGGTCACTTTTATGAAAACATTTTTTTCATTCATTAACTCTGAAGTATAACTATCTTTGTTTTGGAGGTGTGTTTATCATTTCCAGAAGGATGAACTCCTTCCACATTCATTTTTTAGTCTGTATCTTTATTTTGGAGCCAATACCACTTAAATGTCAGTGACCAGTCATTGCTAAGTTTCTATTTTTGTTATTTGTTGCAGTTGATGGCTGTGGTGGTGGTTTGGGAGTTGTGGTTTGTATGGGTGTTTCCTGTTCTTGTTTTCCTAGGAAGAGGCTCTTTATTTCTTATGTTTTTATGCATGTAATAAACCTCTCAGGTTTGAGTTTTCCTTATGGTACCTTCTGTAGTGCTCTATATGTGGATAGATAAATTGTTTAAATTTGAATTAATCACAGATATCTTCTCTCAGTCACTGGGGATTGAGTGTTTTGCAGTGTATAGTTGAACGGGTTGAAATCTGTGCTCTCTTGGCATCTACAGGTCAATTGAAAATATCACTGTGTCTTTTATAGTCATCACTGAAAATTCCGGTGAAATTCAGATAACCCTACATTTATATGTTACTTGACCTTTTTATCTTGTGGCATTTAATATTCTTTCTTTGTTCTGTTTATTTAATATTTTGATCACTTTTTTGTGAGGGCATCGTTTTTGTGTTCCAATCTATTAAGCATTTTGTAAATTTTTGTATTTTTTAGGGTTCTCCTTTTCTAGGTTATGAAAAATTTCTTCTATAGTATGTAAAAGATATTTTCTGGGAATTTGTGGTGGGATTTCTCTCATTCTTCTATTTCTATTATTCTTATGTGTGATCTTTTCAAAGAGTGTCAGTGTTCCTGGATGCTTCTTGTCAAGGACTTTTTAGATTTAACGTGGCCTTTGATAATTGTTTCTATTTTTTCATCTCTCATATTCTGTTGGAGATTCATGTGTCTGTAGTTCCTGTTTGCTTACCTAGACTTTCCTTTTGTACAATTCCTTCAGATTTTGTTTTCTTTATTCTATCTGCTGCCTGTTTTAGGTCTTAAACATTTTTATTCATCTCTTTCAATTGATTGTGCTTTCTTTAAAGAATTTATTTCATTTACTACATTTTTTTTAGTTTGCTATTTCTTCAATTTCTTTCATGTATTTATTCATTTCTGCTTTCAGGTCCTCAATCAAATTTATGAAGTTGATTTTAAAGATTTTTCTTATGCTTCAGCTATGCTGGAACTGTCAGGTCTTGCTGTAGTAAGATAACTGGCATTGGTAGTGACATATTGCCTCAGCTGTTGCTGACAGTATAGTAACACTGGTCTCTAGGAATCTGACTTTGTGGTGAATATAGACCTAGGTGCTTATTTACGAGTTCATCTTTGGATGCATGCTTTATTCCTTTGTTTCTCTTTTCTCTTTTGTCATCTCGCATGTATTATCTGAAGATGTTAAATGCATCTCCAATGAAGTTGGAGGATGATGTCTGTTGGCAATATTGGCCTCTGCTCCAGCAGTGGGGCTTGCCCTATGCTGTGGCTGGGGCTGTTTGATGCATAGAGGTTTGGTATTGAGAATATGGTAGGGCATTAAAATGTGGGATTGAATGGGGATAGGCCATCAATATCAACCTCTAACATTCCTGTATGTATTCTGGTTGAGTAGAGACTCTCTAACAGTATTGAAGGACAGAAGCAGTCTGTTCTGGGGACTTAGAAATGGGCAATCACATTTGGGGTACATGGACAGTAGGGGGCATTCAAAGGTGAGTAGCCTATCTGGAAATCCAGTGGCCATTTTGGTCTCTGGTAGACCTGGGAGACTGTCCCTGTTGCAGAGGGGGATAATGTAGAAAGGGCGATCAAAGACATGAGATATGGTGAACAGGCACAGAGAGAGTGAGAACCTTGGGGAATTCAACATACAAGTATTATATGGACCTATGGTGGCAAGCATGTTCCCAGGTAAAAGTTTTATAAACCAATGCAGGATTGTGTTGAATCATTGACTTGCTCTGTCATTGATGTTTCATCTGTGGCAAATAGTCATCCGTCTGACTTCCCAAGTTAAGTTTACACAACATTCAAAATACTTGTGGAAACAGTAAAACTTTCCTGAACAGGAAATTAGCAAATAAGTATGTAAAAATTAAAAGTAAAAGTACTCATATACTCTTTACAGTACTTCACAAGTTGCATCATGGGACTGTGATGCTGAGATAAACACACACCAAGCATATTCTGTGCCTTGCATTCCATCAAACCATGCATGTTGTTAGACTAGCTGCAGATTGTTACCATAGTTTCTCTGATAACTATATTTCCCTGATATGATAACCATTCCACAGAGGAGCAATATAAGGAGGGAATGACAGATCAATTTCCTTTGTGAGCATCAATGAAGAAATACTCAGTAAAATAATTGTAAACATAATCCAATATCTCAACAAAATAATCATCACAGACATGCAGGGATAGATCAATATATAAAAATCAACTAATGTTTCAATGATATAAGCAAAAAGAAAAAGAAAACATGTGATCATGTCATTAGATAACAAAATTTAACACCACTTCCTTGGAAAAGTACTGAAGATGGTAACTATGTGAAGAACAGACATCAACCAGATGAATGCAGTCTAGAGATAGCCTATGGCCAACATGGTGATTTAGTAATGCTAGCTTCTTTACAACTAATAATTTTTACTTCCCTTTTTTAATTATTTAAGAGAATGTGAGTGTGAAAATACATACAAATATTTTAGCTCTAATAAATGGTAAAGTTTTGTTAAGAGACGATTCCCACATCATAATGAGTATGAAAAACTAAAAATAACCAAATAAATTAATGAGCATGTAAGAGTTATGGGAACTGCTTGTTAATGCTTCTTGTGTGAGTAGAAACTAAGAATCCCATTGTGGTAAACTCATACAGCTAATTCAGTCATTAAATGTAGGAGTATCCACTCTATATATCTTTCTGAAAGTAGGTAAGTTGGTATGAGACATAGACTCTTGTCTACCCATATTTATTCAAGCATTATTGAAATAGTCAAGATATGGAATCAACCTTGATGTGTTTCAACAGAAGAGGAGATATAGGTAATATTTCATATACAATTTTTTTGGATTTATTTTCATAAAAACAAAATTCATTGTTGTTATTTACAATGCATATTGTAACTCAGATGAAAGGCATACTATATTCATAAAGTGAAAATGAAACTGTTCAGGTTAAGATATGGAATCAGTAGTTAGATGAGAAATATCTGTGGGAGATAGAGGGGCAAATCCCAACAAAGAATATGGAACACATGTGTGAATTTCCATAATAAAACTATTTATGCTGAATTAATTACATAGTAATTATTAATTACACACAAAACAAAACCAGATACCATCCTGAACCTGGACCAGTGGAGTTT